>SJYA01003160.1:0-159439 GCA_006410615.1 Neotragus moschatus | reverse complement strand
AAAGCAATGAATCTAGTTCATTCTGCACCTGGGGAGGGGTGATATCTAGGGACAGATAGACCTTCATGGTTCTGCTACAGAGTATCAGCTTCCCAGGCTCTTTAAGGGAAGCTAACCTGCTTTGAAGGACTGTAGAGTTGGCACCAGGTGGCAAAAGGCACATACGCACGTCTTCTGCTTCTCCCCAGATCCTGTACTTCACCAATGGCCAGCTGTATCCAACTGGTTCTAAGGCAAAGAGGGCCAGCCTGCTTCAGAACCCCCCCACAGGAGGAGTGGCCACCCTGAAACTGACCGATGTCCGCCCCTCAGACGCTGGAACCTACCTCTGTCATGTTAACAACCCGCCAGATTTCTACACCAATGGGTTGGGGCTAATCAACCTTACTGTGCTGGGTAAGGCAGGCTAGAAACCCTCCAGCCACCCACATTACCTGAAAGATTGCACTGGCCTTACTACATCTCCCCTATCCTGCTTTCTAGCCCAAGCCCCTAACTGCACTAGAGACCTTGAAGGAAAATACCCCTTCCTAAAGTTGTCTAATCTAACCCTGCTCCACCCTCCTTCCTCAGGCCTTAGTAAATCTCTCCCACAGATGGGGATTTGAGTCATCCCCCAACAGCTCCATCTTTAGGGGAACCTCCCATTTGCAGCTAGATTCTGTTCCTCTAGTTTAGCAGCAGAGAAAAGGTATGGCCAATTAAAGGAAGAAGGCACTCCATCACTAAGCAATAACTTCCTGTTCAGAGCATCCATTTCACCTCAAACTAGAGCCTGATTGGAGATGAACAAACATAAGAAACTATTAAAGGGGCTGGGGATGTTGAGAGGGAAAAGAGAAGACTTAGGTGGTGGTGTGTAACAGCTGCAATCAAATATCTGAAGAGCTGACTTACGGAGGAGATTTTTTTTCTTTTTTCTTTGTGGGCCCAGAGAGCAGGAAATGGGACCAATGGGAGGATATCATATTAACACAGATTTGGCTTGATATGAGGAAGAATTTTCTAACAATCAGAATTTCCAGTAGTGGAAATTACTTCCTGGAGATGAGGTGGTATGTGAACAGAGGTGGACCGCTATGTGGTAGGAGTATTAAAGCAGGAAGCCTAGCACTTCGTGGAGGTGGAGCTAGAAGAAAGCTAAAGTACTTGTTGTGATTTTTGCAGTGCCCCCCAGTAGACCCTCATGCAGTCAGAGTGGTCAGACCTCCGTGGGGGGCTCTGCTGCCCTCAGATGCAGCTCTTCTACGGGAGCCCCCAAGCCTGTGTACAACTGGATCCACCTTGGAGCTTCTCCTACACCTTCCCCTGGCAGCATGGTACAAGGTAAGGGTCCAGGCCACCAAGGAAGACGGGGCTCAGAGCCTGGGCAGATCTGGCCCCTCTAAACTCCACACAGTCACAGTACAAGTTCCATGTCTGCCGCTATGAGACACATGGCTACATCTTTCCCTTACTTCTTCCTTGGCTGCCTTTACTGTTCCCTCCTGTCTTCCTGTGCCATCTACAGCTGTGTGGTCCTGGGAGCATTTCTCAAGCTAAACATATTTCTGATATCCTGGAAGACAGTGGAAGGCAGGGGGTATTCTGTGACTCCCACTTGTCTAGTTTGGGGCTTTGGGTTCCTTGTAGATATCTTAATGGTCATGACTCATTTCCCAACTTCCTAGAGAGGAAGCCAAGGCAGAGTAGCAAGGACTGGCTAGAATTTCCTTCAGGGGATCACATAGCTAGCTAAGAGCGTTGGCTTCTCAGCCTCCTCATGCTGGCTCCAGTGCCCTGGCTCCCCTCCCAACCCCAGCAAACCCCTTTACCAGTGCAGAAGGCCCCCAGGTCACCTCCCGATGTGTACTCTTCCTTGTAAAGGGAAGGTAAGCAGCTTAGAAGAGCATTTGGGTCAGCTTAGAGCCCACTCTAGAGGACACAATGTCTAGCAATCAAACCCTTTCCACCAACCAAGAACCTGGCATCAGCCAGTAGGCAGCCCACCCCAGTTCACGTGTGCCATTTCCCCTTCCCTGAAAAGGCAGCTGTGTAGGGTGCAAAGAGTATAGACGTTGCAGTGGTTTTGACGCTTCCTCTCTGGGTCACCTTGGACAATTACTTTCCTTCTCTGAGCCAGTTTGCCCACTTATAGAACGAGGTTATTTCCTTCCTGATGGGATTGTGGTAAGGATGAAGTGAGATACGCTTTTGTCACAGTGTACCCCACTGTGAGTTGAATAAGTGATGGACACTTCTTCCTTACTCTCTAGATGAAGTGTCTGGCCAGCTCATTCTCACCAATCTCTCCCTGGCTTCCGCGGGCACCTACCGCTGTGTGGCCACCAACCAGATGGGCAGTGCGTCCTGTGAGCTGACCCTCTCTGTGACTGGTAGGGGATGCTGGGCAAAGGTGGGGTTGGTCTGCCTGGGTAGGGGGTCAGTGTGAAGCCATCTGGGGCATCAAGGAAGGTCTGCTGCTATGACGATCATGTGTCTCCTTGTATGTGTGCTAAGTCGCTTCAGTCGTGTCTGACTCTTTGTGACCCTATGGACTGTAGCCCCCAGGCTCCTCTGTCCATGGGATTCTCCAGGCAAGAATGCTTGAGTGGATTGCCATGCTCTCCTCCAAGAGGTCTTCCCGACCCAAGGATTGAACCCAGGTCTCCTGCACTACAGGCAGATTCTTTACCATCTGAGCCACCAGGCATTTATCTCCTTACGTGTCTCTTTAGACCCTTCCAAAGGCCGAGTGGCTGGGACTGTGATTGGGGTGCTGCTGGGCGTGCTGTTCCTGTCCGTGGCTGTGCTCTGCCTGATAAGGTTCCAGAAAGAAAGGAGGAAGAGGCCCAAGGAGACATTTGGGGGGAGTGACCTACGGTGAGCAGGAGGGCTGAGGGCTGGTCAGGGTGGGAGGAAAGGGCTTAGGTTAAGAGTTGGTGACTGCAGCTCTCACACTCTGACACCTTCAGGGGTGTTTCAGGGTGAGGGGCATGGCTCAGCCCCGGGCTTTGGTTGTGCTGTGGGTGCAGTGCGGCTTGTGTATTTCAGCGTGTGAGTGAAATGTGCAGGGTGGAGGGCTTGGTTCATGAGCTACCCTCTCGCTCCTAACACTTAGAGGAGTGTTTTGCTTTTCACCTTTAAGGAACTTTTACATCAACAGGCTGCGGAGGCTGGGAGTTGTTTGTCCTGAGCTCTCAGCCGAGTCTAGTTCTTCTGTGTGGGGCAGTGAGAGGTAGTAAGGAAAGGAGAGGCAAAAGCTGCCTGTCATCTTCAGCTGTCAGCTGTAGGGTCCAGAATCAGGCATCATTTCTCCAAGTGTGGTCCTCACACTGGGAGAGTGCCTATTTGCTAAGCTGCTTCAGTCCTGTCCAACTCTTTGTGACCCTATGGACTGTAGCCTGCTGGTCTGTCCTCTCCAATCCCTCCTCTGTCCATGGGATTCTCCAGGCAAGAATACTGGAGTGGGTTGCCATGCCCTCCTCCAGGGGATCTTCTCAACCCAGGAATGGAACCTGTGTCTCTTATGTCTCCTGCATTGGCAGGTGGGTTCTTTTACCACTAGCGCCTGGGAAGCCCAGTCCTCAGATTACCTGAACTAGGAGCTTGTTAAACATTCAGATTCAAACCACTTCCTATTCCTCCTGAAGCAGAATCTGTGTGTGTGTGTGTGTGTGTGTTGAGGGGAGCAATGGGGCCTGGAATCCTCATTTCAACCAAAATTCCAAGAGGATTCCTACGCACAGTAAAAATGAGAAGTCCCTGGGGTAGAGGATGGGTGTGCTCTGAGGGATGCACCCAGCTTTCACTAAGAATTGCCTGTTTCCCATCAGGGAGGACGCCATGGCACCTGGGGTTTCTGAGCAACCTTTGGAAAGGGAAGATACTAGCAATGGGCTCCTGGTGAGGCCCTCCTCTGCCAGCACGGTGACTACCAAGTCCAAGCTCCCTATGGTTGTCTGATTTCTCTCCTGATCCCTGAGGGGGAATATCAGAAATTAAAGTTGTTGGGTACCATACTGTCTCTCTCTTCGTTCTGCCGGTTTAGCAAATTCCTCTAGGGGGCCCAAAGAGTATTCCCAGAAGGGATGCTGTAGGCGGGAAGTTTGGTTCCCAAGGTACGTTTTAACCTTTGTTCCCCTTCACCGTTCCACCTCCACTTTTTGGTTTGGTCAAAGGAGACTTGTTCAGATTTCCAGCGGTGGCCTCATGTACCCAAAGTCCTTCCTTCTGGCACCCTCTGAACACTTGGACATTCCTCTTTATTGTTCACATTCCAACCCAGCACAGTCACATGCACACACGGAGATAAAAACCCTCCCGGCCACAGCCCCAGGAGCCCGTGGGGGGCGGGGCCAGCAGGAGCAGGGGCGGGGCCGCGGGAGACTCCTCCTACCGAGCCGCCCCCGCGCTCCACGTTCGCGTAAACAAGCGGAGAGCTGGAGAGGTGGCTCTCGGGGTACGCTGGGGAGAGGGGAGGGCTGAGTACAGGCAGGCGTGGGGTTGGGGCGTGACATGGCAACTTCTCTTCTGATCACCGCCTGGGGCATCCGACATCATAAAAACCCTCCTCCCCTCTCTCCTCGCCCCGAAGTTCTGCACTAGGCTGGGGCGTGAGCGGCGCAGCAGAGACGCAGGGGCGCCCCCTTTGCCTGCGCGCGGAACTAAAGGATTTCTTTCTCTTTTTTTGGAGTGTTCTTGGGCCACGCTTAGGGCGCCCTCCGCAGTGCGCGAAGGGAAGCACGCGGAGGCTGCGGAGAGAGAGCTGCATGCTGGGTGCGGGGAGAGGTGGGCGAGAAGCTAAAGAAGGAAGATTTGGGGGCGCGAGGATGGGGAGAGGGTCAGGGTGGGGAGGAAGGGTGAACGGGGACCATACTAGACTGGAGCGCTAACTAAAAGGGCACGGCCTTAGCGACTGATGGACGGTGTTCCTGGGAGAGGGAGTCTCTGGGGGAAGCAGAGGGCTCCTGAAGCTGGCAGGTTGGTGGAAAGGAGAGGATCACAGACACGGCAGGGAAGTCTCGTCACTGCGAAGGGGACGCGGCATCCATCTGTCTCGGGAAACTGAGCAGAGAGAAGGGGTGAGCACCTGCCCGCTCCCAGTACTTTCTTCTCTACCCTCCGTCCTGAACCGGGGCACCCAGGGCGGGGAGCGGGGATCACCCGGGACTGCCCGCTAGGAGTCACTGAGTTGAAATGAGCCCGCGGCCGTTAGGTGTGCGAGCCGCGGGGTGTTTGTGACCCCTGGGCCCCACTCGTGCAGTCCAATGCGGGTGACAGGTGTGTCGATCCAGGTGCGCCCCGTCGCAGCGTCAGGTGTCACCACGGGTCAGAAAGCCCAGGGGCTCAGGGGCATTTTCCCTGGCTGGGAGGCGGAGGAGGGAAGGGGTGGGTCTGGGGCTTTTCTATCACTGGGGGTCCCAGCCCGCTGCTTCGGAGTCGCATTCATTACCTTCGAAAATGCTCAGTCCTTCGGTCCGGGGCGAGGCAGAACGGAGGATGGAGATAGAAACAGGTGAGCTCTTGAGCCCGCAGCCTCCTCCCCACCACGCGCCCCCACCCCACATCGCCAATTTCCTTGTCTCCCTCCACACCCTTCTCCATCTCCCAGTGCCCTTAGTCATCCTTGCACCTTCGGAGGAAGGGGCCCGGTGTCGGGAAGGAGAGCCTGCGGCCCGCCTCACCTGGCCTAGTCTCCGCTGGGGCCGCCGCCCGCGCCTCCCCGGGCGCCCCCAGCTCCGCCTGGTCCCCCGGGGCCCGGGCCCTTCCGGCCGCGCTCTCCGCTCTTTATCTTCTTCCTCGCCATGTGGCCCCGGAAACTGGCCTGGATTTTGGCAGCGGCCGCGTTGGCACCCGGATCGTCCAGAGGGATGTCTAGAATGTCGTCGTCCGGCTTGGAGCAGGCGCTCTCCTGGGGGTAGGGTAGCGGGGAAGGGGGTGTTTCTTGTGGGGTGACCCGGCCGAGATCCCCGAGAGGGTGGGGTAGGAGGAGAGACTTGCGGGACTGAGACCAGGACGACGCGGGAGTGGGAAGCGCAGAGAAGGGGCTAAGGCAGGGCCCGTACTGGGGCAGGGGGAGGGGACAGTGTATGTGTGTGCGTGTGTGTCTTAGGCAGCGGCAGACAAAAAGGAACGTTCAGGGTCAGGTGGACACAGTTGTGTTCCCAACTCAGGAAAAAGAAGCGCACAGTAGAAGTGCTACCGCACAGCCAGGTAGCCGTGAGTGAGCCACGGCCCAAGCCAGCAGCCCAGTGAGGTGAGCCGTCTAGCTGTCTGAAGGGTGCACGCAATTACTGGAGAAGGGCAAAGTAAAGCACGGCGGGACTCCTGGACACGACTGCGTTTCCCCCATCCTCAGAGGGTGCCTCTGGCTCAGAAGAGTCCCTGCTGAGTCCAGGATTCTCTGGGGGAGGGTTTAGAAGAATCAGCAGGCTGTCCTTTCGCTGAATAAAATCACCCCAGAGCTCAAAGCTGGGATGAAGGTGAAGATGGGGCTTAGGCTGCAGTGGGGCAGCCTTCCCCCACCCAGGGCTAGAGGTCAGAGACTGTTTCCCCATTTACGTTCCATTCTGCACTGCTCCAAACACAGGAGAGAGGGGATGGTCTGCAAGAAGCTACAGAGAAAAGGCTTCACTTCAAAAAAGGAGAAAGGAAAGATAAGCAGGAGCAAGAAGTTCTTTCCATGAGGTGCGCAAGAGAAAGAAAAGAATAATGACAATAGTTCCTAATACCATTGGAGCACTGCCCTTGTTCCAGGCATGGCAACACAAGGTTTTACAGATGTTATTTTATTTAGCCCTGGCAACAACGCTATGACGTACCTTTTATTGTTATCCCAGTTGACCCCTAATCAAACTGAGTTAAGTCTTGAAAACCTACCTGAGGTTGTACAGGTAGTTATCAGGACCAAAGAGTTAAGCCTTTGTATGTCAGAGTCCAGAGTCTGTTTTTAACCCCTGCCTGTGTATGTGCTAAGTCGCTTCAGTCGTGTCCGACTCTTTGTGACCCAATGAACCACAAGCTCTTCTGTCCATGGGACTCTCCAGGTAAGAATACTGGAGTGGATTCCCCTGCCCTCCTCCAGGGGATCTTCCCGACCCAGGGATCGAACCTGTGTCTCATATGTCTCCTGTTCTATATGTCACCTGGGAAGCCCGTTTTAACCTCTACTTTGCAGATTAGCAAAGGCAGTCAAGAGAATGAACCATGCTCTACGACTTGCTAATTGAGTGGTCTTGGGCAAGTTTTCTAATCTTTTCCTATCTCCATTCCTTCATCTGCAATCAGGTTCCTCTGGGTCATGGGGAAGAATAAACACTGTGATATGCAGAAAGTTTCTGGCACAATCTAGTCACTCAATTAATGGTAGCTATTATGATTCTTTTAAATAATGGTAAGTTGATGAAGATAGTTGTTTCTGTAGGTTGAAGCAGTTATGTAAAAGCAATTTCATAGGGAACAACTAAAAAATAAGGAGACCCAAGCCAACAGCTATGAGGTGAGGTGGGAAGCTTAAGGTTAACTATGGAGTTAAAAGGGCATTTCTCCTTTGAACTGACTTTTTTTTTTTTTTCCGCCTGAGGACTTCCATTACTTTCCCTGTGTTTTTGTTTCTCTGGCAGGAGATGACCAAGGTCTCACATACTAAGAGTAATTCAGTTCTATTCCTTTCTCTTCCCTCCATCACCCATCCAGTTCATGGAATTGAGATGAGTGTGAGTGGGGCCTCAGTGACCACTGCCCCAACCAGATCCCACCTCAGGACCTGCAAAGGTTTCAATCTCAGATGCTTAAGTCCAGGTTTACAAATGGCTTCCTCTCATCATGGTCCCCAAGGTTGTCTGCATTTTCTGGGCTTCAGAGATCTTTGGTTTGTGCTCAAGAGTTATGTGCAGGTAAAAGGTGTTATCAAGGGCTGGGGTGGCTGTGGAGGGGCCCGACACACTCTTTTTGTCTTTCCTGGGTCTATCCCTTTCTCCCTGACATCTCATTCCCCACTTACAAACAGAAATCACTCTTTTTTTGGATCCTTGATTCTCAGAATTCAAACCTTTCTTGGGGATATTCTTAGGGAATGGTGAAAGTTTCTTCTCTAAAGAGGACAATGATCAAAAATGCATGCCCAACGCCCTCCCCTGAGCCAGCAGCTGTAGCGGTTGAGCGGAGGAAGGGGTATCTTCCCCCAGAAATGCTCAGACCCTCCTGCTGCCACCACCCACCCCAGCTGCATCTAGAATGGAACAACAGGCAGAGCCACCCCCAACTCACTGCTTCTCCCCAGAGCCCACTCCCTCTCCCTTCAGCTGAGTTCTCAGGGAAGAGCTGGAGGTACAGTAAAAAGACCCAGGAAGTGCGCCTACGTTAGTGCCTTCCAAAACCAAGATCTGATGGTGTGTGCCTGAGGGCTCTGCATGGACTAGGGGGCTTCTGGGAGGGGGAGGTGGACGGTTGTGGGCAAAACACGAGTCATGGCTCTTGGTCCCAAACATCACTTCAGCTCTGAGGGTCTCAATATCTTCAGCCACATCTAGAAGTTGGCCCCAATTAAGGCAGTCTCCTTCAGCTCCCTTGTCCTAAAGGCTTTAAGAATTATCCCTGCCTACTGCTTGTCATATGCTGGGTCCTGTGCTAAGCACTTTGCACTCATTGGTGGTGGTGATGGTTTAATTGATCAGTTGTGTCCGACTCTTGCAACCCCATTGAGCCCACCAGGCTTCTCTGTCCATGGGATTTCCCAGGCAAGAATACTGGAGTGGGCTGCTGTTTCTTGCTCCAGGGGATTTTCCTGACCCAGGGATTGAACCCGTGTCATCTGCATTGCAGGTGGATTCCTTACTGCTGAGCCAGCAGAGACATCTTCATTTAAGTTCTATTTTACAGGTAAAGAAACATCTGAGACATCTTGCAAATTACCCAAGGTCACAGAGCCGACAAATAGTGATGGGATTCAGAAACCTGTGCTGCGAACTACTTCCTCAGGGCAGGTAATTATTTCTATGAGTTGGATCATCAACTAGACTAAGTTAAAAAAAAAAAAAAAGGCCAAAACTGTTTCTTTGCCTTTTTATATTAAGTGATTCAGGAAAAGCCTGATATTTGTGACTATGTAAATTGGCAAGTGATACATCTGAATCAACAGCTCTTGCTCAAAAAAAAAAAAAGAGCAGGACTTTTTTCTTCCCATTTCTGACTGAGCCTCTTTACCAAGGAGAAAGAAGGGAATAAGGGAGGACTAGGTGTCGCGCAAACACCAGGTTGGACAGTCAGCAGGGAGAGCCCAGGATGGAAGGTGAAGAGGGGCTGGTTCCCAGCCTCTCAGATGCGCTCTGTCCACTATGCGTGTCCTAGCTTCCTCCCAGCATAGAGCTCAGCCCTCCACAGAATGGAGATGGGTAGGAAGATGCTCAGCCCCAGCCCTGCCCCAACCCTCAGCCCTGTCACCTCTTCTTGGACCCCCTGCACAGCCTGACAGTGGTGCTCTCTCTTGCCCAGCCCTTTAGCCTTGCACACCTAGGACGCGGCCTGAAGGGGGAGGGCGCCTGTGTACAGAATGCACTGGAGGAGGTGACCCAGAATACAGGGCAAGTGGGATAATTGTGTGTTTGCCTCTGCTGTATTATTTGAGTGAGCAGCTTCTTCTTTTTTAGGGGACACTTATTCCAACCATGCCCACCAGCCCCTCAGTATGGCTTTCTGGGCACTCAGGAACATGGTCCAGGGCAGACCAGAGCCCACAGGCAGGTTCCTGACATCCTACTTTAATTAGTTCTGCAGGTGCCGGTGGGGACAAGTCACTGTCCTTCTCTGGCTTTTTGGAGTTTTTGCTCTTGCATTTCTTTCCAGTGACCATGATTCCTGACTTCTCTTCCCCACCATTCTTACCATCTGGGCAATATTTCCTCTCCCCCCACAGGCATACCCAGAACCCACCATCCATTTATTTTCTCTGTTTTGTAAAACACCACTGGGGGGTGAGGAGCCCAGGAACCTCTGTCAATAGCACAGTTCTCCTTTCACAACCAAAAACTGCTTCCAGGAGAACAACAGAGAGGAAAGGTTGGAAGAAAATATGTTAACGGGGCTTTCTTTAGGGGGTGGGATTGTAGATGCTTGACATGTTTCTTTTTTATACTTTTCTTCAATTTAAATTTTTTTTTCTGTTATGAACATATTGCCTTTACAATGAGGAAATATTGGAAATATTTATAGGAGAGGTTAAATTACAGCTGTTGGAATCAGACAGATCTAGTGTTCCACCTCCACACTTAGAAGCTGTGCTTCCTTGGGCAAATCATTTAATCTTTCCAAACCTCACTTTCCACATCTGTAAAACTGAAAAATATCTACCTCACAGGGTTGTCATGATGGTTAAATATAAAGTGTTAGGTGCACGGTAAGCAGTCACAAATTGACAACAATTATTTGTATTAATAAGACCTAAACATCATAACAGCAGCCACAACCACTTGCCCCTTTTTTCTGCCTCTTGGTACTCAGACACAGGGAACCCTCACCTCTTCTAAATTGGCCTATTCCTTCCATCCAAACCTCATTTCTCCCCTTTTTTAAGCCATACGGTGGAGTGTGGGGAGCAGGCAAAGTTATAACTTCTTGTGTCATTAGCTGGGTTGACCAAATGGCTGAGAATACAAGGACTTTGGAGTCGGACTTTCTCCATATGTAAAGACTAAAAATAAATAAAAGTAACAAATAAACAAATACAAGCATATCGTATACACGTATGATCACCACTCCTCGGATGTGCCAGGAGCCTGGTCCTGTGCGAGACGCTTTCATGCCAGCACCTTAACAGCAACCTGCTTTGGCGTCAGGTCTCCTTGTGGGCGCTGACAAATTGCAGACACTTCCTTCCCTCGCCAGCAGGGCTCTCTCGCGGTCACTTCACCTAGCCTCCTCCAGAGCTAGAAAGCGTTGGAGGCCAGGCCAATCCCTCCCCAGGACCACACGGACTAGGCTCTTCGCTGCCCATCATCAGTACTAAGGTAACCAACATGAATTGACTATTTCACCGGGCGCTGCACAGGACGCGAGGGTCACCAAGGTCATCCCGTCCGCCCACCGACGGCGGCAGTAGTGGGATGGGGATTGGGGTGGGGGCCGAAAGCCAAGGGAAAGGAGTCGCGGTTGCTTCGCTAGGCGACGGTTTCCAGCGTCTCCCTGGGGAANTTCAGGAAAAGCCTGATATTTGTGACTATGTAAATTGGCAAGTGATACATCTGAATCAACAGCTCTTGCTCTTAAAAAAAAAAAAAGAGCAGGACTTTTTTCTTCCCATTTCTGACTGAGCCTCTTTACCAAGGAGAAAGAAGGGAATAAGGGAGGACTAGGTGTTGCGCAAACACCAGGTTGGACAGTCAGCAGGGAGAGCCCAGGATGGAAGGTGAAGAGGGGCTGGTTCCCAGCCTCCCAGATGCGCTCTGTCCACTATACGTGTCCTAGCTTCCTCCCAGCATAGAGCTCAGCCCTCCACAGAATGGAGATGGGTAGGAAGATGCTCAGCCCCAGCCCTGCCCCAACCCTGTCACCTCTTCTTGGACCCCCTGCACAGCCTGACAGTGGTGCTCTCTCTTGCCCAGCCCTTTAGCCTTGCACACCTAGGACGCGGCCTGAAGGGGGAGGGCGCCTGTGTACAGAATGCACTGGAGGAGGTGACCCAGAATACAGGGCAAGTGGGATAATTGTGTGTTTGCCTCTGCTGTATTATTTGAGTGAGCAGCTTCTTCTTTTTTAGGGGACACTTATTCCAACCATGCCCACCAGCCCCTCAGTATGGCTTTCTGGGCACTCAGGAACATGGTCCAGGGCAGACCAGAGCCCACAGGCAGGCTCCTGACATCCTACTTTAATTAGTTCTGCAGGTGCCGGTGGGGACAAGTCACTGTCCTTCTCTGGCTTTTTGGAGTTTTTGCTCTTGCATTTCTTTCCAGTGACCATGATTCCTGACTTCTCTTCCCCACCATTCTTACCATCTGGGCAATATTTCCTCTCCCCCCACAGGCATACCCAGAACCCACCATCCATTTATTTTCTCTGTTTTGTAAAACACCACTGGGGGGTGAGGAGCCCAGGAACCTCTGTCAATAGCACAGTTCTCCTTTCACAACCAAAAACTGCTTCCAGGAGAACAACAGAGAGGAAAGGTTGGAAGAAAATATGTTAACGGGGCTTTCTTTAGGGGGTGGGATTGTAGATGCTTGACATGTTTCTTTTTTATACTTTTCTTCAATTAAAATTTTTTTTCTGTTATGAACATATTACCTTTACAATGAGGAAATATTGGAAATATTTATAGGAGAGGTTAAATTACAGCTGTTGGAATCACACAGATCTAGTGTTCCACCTCCACACTTAGAAGCTGTGCTTCCTTGGGCAAATCATTTAATCTTTCCAAACCTCACTTTCCACATCTGTAAAACTGAAAAATATCTACCTCACAGGGTTGTCATGATGGTTAAATATAAAGTGTTAGGTGCACGGTAAGCAGTCACAAATTGACAACAATTATTTGTATTAATGAGACCTAAACATCATAACAGCAGCCACAACCACTTGCCCCTTTTTTCTGCCTCTTGGTACTCAGACACAGGGAACCCTCACCTCTTCTAAATTGGCCTATTCCTTCCATCCAAACCTCATTTCTCCCCTTTTTTAAGCCATACGGTGGAGAGTGGGGAGCAGGCAAAGTTATAACTTCTTGTGTCATTAGCTGGGTTGACCAAATGGCTGAGAATACAAGGACTTTGGAGTCGGACTTTCTCCATATGTAAAGACTAAAAATAAATAAAAGTAACAAATAAACAAATACAAGCATATCGTATACACGTATGATCACCACTCCTCGGATGTGCCAGGAGCCTGGTCCTGTGCGAGACGCTTTCATGCCAGCACCTTAACAGCAACCTGCTTTGGCGTCAGGTCTCCTTGTGGGCGCTGACAAATTGCAGACACTTCCATCCCTCGCCAGCAGGGCTCTCTCGCGGTCACTTCACCTAGCCTCCTCCAGAGCTAGAAAGCGTTGGAGGCCAGGCCAATCCCTCCCCAGGACCACACGGACTAGGCTCTTCGCTGCCCATCATCAGTACTAAGGTAACCAACATGAATTGACTATTTCACCGGGCGCTGCACAGGACGCGAGGGTCACCAAGGTCATCCCGTCCGCCCACCGACGGCGGCAGTAGTGGGATGGGGATTGGGGTGGGGGCCGAAAGCCAAGGGAAAGGAGTCGCGGTTGCTTCGCTAGGCGACGGTTTCCAGCGTCTCCCTGGGGAAGTTCCTCTTCTCGTCTAACCTGCAGCTTTCCTGTTGCAGAGCTTTGTCGAGCTCCTGGTCCAACCTAGACTGCTTAGCGGATGGGCGCCCAGACGCCCCCGCGAGTTGGGGAGCATTTTTCCTAGGGCTTCCAAGTCAGGCGGGCACCTTACACCACCCACCATTCGCGTCTCAGCAGGCACCCTTATGGCTCCTAGGTCTTCTGCACCCGCTTGCATCCCTCACTCCCCACTCCCCCTCCAGGAGCTTCTTGGAAGCCCCTTCCCCAGACCGAGCTGAGTGCCCGTCCCTCAGGCCCGCTCACTTACGGTGCAGCAGTCCATGTTTGATGTCNGGTGGCAGCATCCGTTAGTAAGAGAGCTTAAGAGGAAATTGGCTGTCAGGGGATCAGAGCCTGACTTTGTGGCCTTGCTGTCCTTATTTTGAAAAACAACAACAACAACAACAAAACTTTCTGGCCACACTCCTCCACCTGTGGGATCTTAGTTCATTGACGAGGAGTCAAAAACACACCGTCTGCATTGAAAGGCAAAGTTTTAAGCATGGGAATGTGAGGGAAGTCTGCTGTCCTTTTTTAATTTGGAGGTTTTCTTTACAGTGATAAGCTTAGAGGGCTTTCTTTTCATTTTAAAAAGTGGGATTTTTCTTTCGTTTGGTGGTCTGATGCAGCTGATCTCTATTCCCTTGAATAATTCTCTGTGCTAATGATTTCTGCCTACCAGGCCAAACCAGTGGCTGGTTGGGTAGATGAAGATCGGCCTGCCACTGCCATGTATAGGAAAGCAAGGATCTACCTGGTGGCTTTACCCTGTGGCTCAAACGGTAAAGAATCAGCCTGTAATACAGGAGACCCAGGTTCGATCATCGGGTTGGGAAGATCCCTTGGAAAAGGAAATGGCAACCCATTCCAGCATTCTTGCCTGGAGAATTCCACGGACAGAGCAGGCTGGCAGGCTACAGTCCATGGGGTTGCAAAGAGTGGGACATGACTTAGCGACTAACACTTTCACTTTTCAAGGGCCTACCACGGTCACTTTGGTTGAACCAATACAGATCCGCCACCTGGCTGGAGATGGTGTTGTCACGCGTGTATGTTATCCACAATCATCTACTGAATTTTCACACGAGCTTGTGCGAGGACAGTTAGTGTTGGTATGGAAAGGTTTCTTGCCTAGGCTTCACAAGGAAGGGGACATGGACAAATGTGTCCTCACAGACTGCCATCCCATTGGATGGCATATTTGACCCAGACGTAGGAGAAGAGATATTAGAATCCAGCCATTGTGGGGTCTAGATGGCAGGCCTTCTAGAGAAAAAGCTTCCTCAAGGGCTTCCCTGGTGGCTCAGTGGTAAAGAGATCGCCTGCCAATACAGGAGACACTGGTTCGATCCCTGGTCTGAGAAGATCCTGCGTGCCGTGAAGCAGCTAAGCCTGTGCGCTGCAACTGTTGAGCCTGTGCTGTAGAGCCGGCGAGCTGCAAATACTGAGCCCGAGCGCCACAACTACCGACGCCCCTGCACCCTAGAGCCATGCTCTGCAGCAGGAGACGCCACCTCAGTGAGACGTGCACCTCAAGTAGAGAGCAGCCCTCGCTCGCCTCAACTAGAGAAAAGAGACCTGTGCAGCAACAAAGACCCAGCACAGCCAAACATAAATAAAAATTTTAAAATTATTAAAAAGAAAAAAAACTTCCTCAAGTGCACCACCCAATATGAAAGGCATGTCACCCACCCCTCAGATTAGACCAGGACACAGGAATTTGATCGTTTGGTCAAGTGCCTTTCCCTCTGTAAAGATGACAGAAGTGCTACCCAGAGGAACCCTGACTCTGCCTTTGGTGATGTTTCTTTGGTTTGACTTTTTTCTTTTTAACTCTTTTTGGTCGGACTGAAGCACTGGAAAGTAAAGGATTATTAACTACCAGCTTTTGTTATTCTGCAGTTTGGGTGGAGTGTTTGCATTTAACGAGGCAAGAACTGATCGTTATTTGGGTTGATATACTTTTGTTATTTTTGCTTTGCCTGCCGTGGGATCGTGTGTCGGAGTGGTATGAAGGTGGAAAGTGCTGGAACATGAGCTGTTTTGGGGTTGGGTTGTTAGTGGAAATGTTCCTACTGCTTAGCAGAGAAGGCAGGTTAGGTAAAACCACTCTGTCCCTTTGACCCTGAAGTCTTAAGGTATTCAAATAGCCTTTCCAGAGGTGCTCAGTGTTCACACATGCCTGGGAGACCGGGTCAACAATCTGTATAGTAGACACAGTCCTGTAACAGATGTTCCTCATAAGTGAGACTACAAAGCTTGGTTCTTTTTTTAAAAAAATATTTTACTGTAGTTGATTTACAATTTTGTATTAGCTTCCAGTGTACAGCAAACTGATTCAGGTATATGTATACATATATACATACATATATATATGTATGTATGTGCTTAGTCATGTCCGACAATCTTCTTCATACTTTTTTCCAATATAATTTATTACAGGGTATTGAATATAGCTCCCTGTGCTATACAGTAGGACCCTGTTGTCTATCCAACCTATATATACTGCTTTGCATCTGTTAATCCCAAGCTCCCAACCCATCCCTCCCTGCCAACCTCTCCCGTGGCAACCACAAGTCTATTCTCTGTCTGTGAGTCTGCTTCTGTTTTGTAGATAAGTTCGTTTGTGTCAATTTTAAATTCCACGTACATGTGACATCATATGATATTTGCCTTTCTCTTTCCGTCTCAGTTCATTTGGTATGATTATCTCTAGGTCCATCCGTGTTGCTGCGAATGGCATCAGTTCCGTCTTTCTTATAGCTGAGCAGTATTCCATGGCATACATA
The DNA here is from genome assembly GCA_006410615.1 of Neotragus moschatus. Classification (NCBI taxonomy): domain Eukaryota; kingdom Metazoa; phylum Chordata; class Mammalia; order Artiodactyla; family Bovidae; genus Neotragus; species Neotragus moschatus. The sequence continues at coordinate 143,338 of SJYA01003160.1, read as the reverse complement.
TGTGTATATGTTTATGTCACATCTTTATTCATTCATTTGTTGATGGACGTTTGGGTTGCTTTCTTACCTTGGCTACTGTGGATCATGTTGCTGTGAATATAGGGGTGCATGTATTTTTTTGAATTTTGTCCAGAGGTAGTCTTAGGAGTGGGATTTCTGGATCACAATGGTAACTCTATTTTTAGTGTTTTTTTTTAACAATTAAAAAAAAAAGTCTTTATTGAATTAGTCACAATATCGTTTCTGCTTTACATGTTTTTTGTTTGTTTGTTTGTTTGTTTCTTTGGCCCTGAGGCAAGTGGTATCCTAGATCCCAGCTGGAGATTGAACAGGCACCCGCTGCATTGAAGATGAGGCTTAACCATTGGACCACCAGGGAAGTTCCCTATTTTTAGCTTTTTGAGGAAATTCCATACTGTTATCCATAGTGGCTGCACCAATTTACCTTCCTCCCAACAGTGTACAAAGGTTTCCTTTTCTCTACACCTTCTCCAGCATTTATTGTTTGTGGGCTTTTTCATGATGGGCTTTCTGACTGGTGTGAGGAGATACCTCATGGTGATTTTGACTGCATTTGTCTAATAATGTGCTTAGTCATTCAGTCATGTCCACCTCTTTTCTACCCCATGGACTGTAACCCACCAGGCTCCTCTATCTGTGGAATTCTCCAGGCAAGAATACTGGAGTGGGTTGCCATGCCCTTCTCCAGGGGATCTTCCTGACACAGGGGTCAAACTTGGGTCTCCTGCATTGCAGGCATATTCTTTACCAATGGAGCCACCAGGAAAGCTCAGTACTTTAAAGCTGGGTTCTTAGAGCATAGAGAGCACCGTCTGTCCTACTGGAAACAGAACGGCAGAATTGAGCTATGTTATGCTTTGCTAAACATATGTCAGATCATCACAACAGGAAAGGGACCCTCCCCCCACCCCCCACTCCAGTAGCCCAGTGGCTGGGACTTCACCTTCCAATGCAGAGGGTGCAGGTTTGAACCCTGGTTGAGGAGCTAGTATCCCACATACCTCGTGGCCCAAAAACTGAAACATAAAACAGAAGCAATGTTGTAACACATTCAATAAAGACTTTAAAAATGGTTCACATCAAAAATGTCTTAAGAAAAAAAATAACAACAGGAAAGTTCCACATTTGGGATATTATGTGAGGATGTGTAGCTCTTAATCAAACCATCATGGCAGAAGCTATTGGTTACCTAGCCAACAACCATGCATTTCCCCCTACTTGCTTCCTAACGGAACGGCAGTTTTGTTGGAGCCTGTCATGGGTCCGGACCTGACAATGCGTCATAATCAGTCTAAGCCTATTTCCACTTTCACAGCTTTTATGACAGCTAAGGCTGATCACACAGCCCAGATATGGCCAATGAGATATGAGCAGATTTCTGCTGAGAAATCTTCTGGGAAAGCTCTTGCTGTCCAGATAGGAGGAAGCAGAGGCAGCTGGCATCACCAGTTCCTCTTCTTCCTGCCTTGAATGCAGACCTGAAGTTCAGAGCTGCATCAGCTGTCTTTTGACCATAAAGCAACATGCTAAAATCATGAGGAAACAACTTCTTATATAGTTAAGCCACTATCAATTCAGGCTTTCTATAAGATATATACGAATGATCTCTGATATGCTCTAATAAAACAAGAGATGTTTGAGTGCCTCATATTAACATACCCAGCGTTCTGACAGGACGGGGGCAGCAAGTGCGAGTTATTTCCAGGGATTCTTTGATGACAGACCCTGAAGATTATAAGTTGGAACAGCTAACATTTCAGACATGAGTTTATTCGATCTTGTGCAGCTGGGTTTTCTCATGTGTTGTCCTAGATTGGCTCTGCTTGGTTGAGGAACCATTGTAGGATTCTGGGTGACCATTTATAGTTCCTCTAGTCACGCTCAAAGCCTTTGTCCCCTGGTCTGTCTCAGCACCTCTCTCCCTTGTCCCAAGTCTGTTGTGTGGGCTTGCTATACTTAGACTTACTGGAGAGTTGGGAAAATTCCTTTAAGACAGAGACAAGAACCCAAAGATAGATGAGAACTGGATGGGTTCAGGCATTTTCTTCTCTAGTCAGATGGCTGATCTTTATTGGTTTTTAAAAATTGACAGGTCAGAGACCCTTTGCTGTGTGCTCAGTAACATCTAATCCTTTGCGACCCCATGGCCTGCAGCATGCCAGGCTTCCCTGTCCTTCACTGCCTTCCAGAGTTTGCTCAGATTCATGTCCATTGAGTTGATTATGCCATCCAACCATCTCATCCTCTGTTGTCCCCTTCCCCTTCTGCCCTCAATCTTTTCCAGGATCAGGGTCTTTGCCAGTGAGTCAGCTCTTCACATCAGGTAGGCAAAGCACCGGAGCTTCAACTTCAGCTTCTGTCCTTTCAATGGATATTCAGTGTTGATTTCCTTCAGGATGAACTGGTTTGATCTCCTTTCTGTCTAAGGGACTCTCAAGAGTCTTCTCCAGTGCCACAGTTTGAAAGCATCAGTTCTTCAGTGCTCAGCCTTCTCTACGGCTCAGCTCTCACATCTGTACATGACTATAGTGCAATGAAGCAAATACAGTTATCCACGTTTCACCAGCAAGGAACTTGTGGGGAAAAAGAGAAGTTAGGTAACTTGAATAAATCACACAAGCTGTAGGCAGCAGAACTGGGATTCCACTCAAATCTGTCTCACCGCAAAGCTCTTCCTTATGGTGCCACCTCTCCTGTCTTCGGGGCTTCCCTGGTAGCTCAGCTGGTAAAGAATCCGCTTGCAATGTGGGAGATCTGGGTTTAATCCCTGGGTTGGGATGATCCCCTGGAGAAGGAAATGGCTGGCTACCCAGAATACCCAGTATTCTGGCCTGGAGAATTCTGTGGACTGTATAGCCTGTGGGGTCACAAAGAGTCGGACACAACTGAGCGGCTTGCACTCACTCTTCTATCTAGATGAATTTCTCCCCTACCCGTGTGTCTTTCAGTCATGGANTTCCTTTCTGCTGCTGCTGCTAAGTCCCTTCAGTCGTGTCAGACTCTGTGCGACTCCATAGACGGCAGCCCACCAGGCTCCCCCGTCCCTGGGATTCTCCAGGCAAGAACACTGGAGTGGGTTGCCAGTTTCTTCTTCCATGAGGGATGTAGCCCAGCCTGCATCTCAGGGTTACTTTCTGTGGGGTGTCACAAATGAGACCCATGATGCACTGGCTGGAGTCCCCTGGCTCCTGCCTTTTCCCAGTTATCCAGGAGATGCTTGAGGGTTACCCCCTTACTTCCCACTTTGCCTACTCCAAAGGGAAGGCAAAACTAGGCAGGGTATCCTTTCTCTGGCATCTGAGTGTGGATATGGGGACCTGGAGGGAAGTGTTCCAGAGAGAAACCACCTCGAGGCCAGNTCCCAGTTATCCAGGAGATGCTTGAGGGTTACCCCCTTACTTCCCACTTTGCCTACTCCAAAGGGAAGGCAAAACTAGGCAGGGTATCCTTTCTCTGGCATCTGAGTGTGGATATGGGGACCTGGAGGGAAGTGTTCCAGAGAGAAACCACCTCGAGGCCAGCCATTGTCTACTCCTAGGAAGGAGTTTGTCCTTCAAGGGACCTAGGTTGTTATAGAATGAAAATAATTTTAAAAAATCATCCCTGGGTATAGCAGCTAAGAGTGGCCACAGTGCTGCTCCATCCAGGTTTACCCAGGGGCACCACTTTCTTTTCCCCCATTTTGGGTCACCTACTAATATCATTTGAGCCAGATATGGTATTGGTGGCAAAGACTATTATGGGGTTTGGACTTGAAAAACTTGGGTAGAAGCAAGCCTATGGTCCCTAATCCTGCTAATGTCACCAGAGGGCCCAAAGCTCTGAGCTTTGTGTGACCTCTAATTTAAGACTGTTACTTCTTCCTGAGCCTCGGGGTTTTAAATTTTTTTTATTGAAAATAATAAAATAAATTTTTATTGGCATAAATAGTTGCTTTATAATGTTATTTTTGTTGTTCAGCAAAGTGAATCAGCCATACATATACATAAATCTCTTTTTTTGGATTTCCTTCCCATTTAAGTCACCAGAGTTCCCTGTGTTGTACAGCAGGTTCTCAATAGTTACCTGTTTCATGTAGAGTATCACTAGTGTGTCTCCTTCATGGACCATAGCCTTGTTGTGGAGAAGCATCACCGACTCCATGGACATGAAATTGAGCGAACTCTGGGAGATGGTGGAGGACAGAGGAGCCTAGCATGCTGCAGTCCATGGGGTCGAAAAGAGCTGGATATGACCTAGCAACTGAACAACAGCAATCAATAGCGTGTACATGTCAATACCAATCACCCAATTCATCCCAGTCCTTTCCCTTCTTGGTGTCCATATGTTTGTTCTCTACATCTGTGTCTCTATTTCTGCTTTGCAAATAGGTTCATCTGTGCCTTTTTCTAGATTCCACATATATCATTATGTACAATATTTGTTTTGAGGTTTTTGAAATAAAACTGAATGAAAATACCTGAGTATTATAGCAGTTTCCCCTGACTCGAATGTGGACTCATCTTTCCTTTCCAACATATGATCCCATACCTCTTCTTTCCCCAAGAAACTTTCCTTGACCTGTTCTTTTCCTGTATTCTTTTCCTTGACCTGTTCTTTTCCATGAAGTCATCTTCATGGAGAAGGCACTACCTGTCTCGCTCACCATTGATTTGACAGCCTTAGGATGAGTTTCCTGATATGTGAGTAGGAGCAACACGATCATATGTGGTATATGTTGCCTCTAAAATTCAAAGAGGCAAGCATTGTGCCTTTCAGAGTATATCCTGACATGATCTAGACCTCTAGATCCTTAGGACTGTTGCTGATGTGGCCAATCCTTGAGCTTTCTATCATGACACCAATGTGACGGACTAGTATGACGTTCTTAGGGTACCAAGACAATCAAGGTCTCCCCAGACTGTCATGACAAAGAGCAGGTGCCTTTACAGTGAAATATGTTGTTGTCTCTGCCACCTGGAGTCAAACTGCTTCTGATTAACTTTGGCCATCGGAATGGGGAGTGGGGGAGAATTTGTTAGGCTACTATCTGCATACCAGCTTCCAAGGGCTCTGTTGCTTTGCTCCAGCAAAGATATCACATCCAGAATCAGCTGCAAATGGCATCACTGATTAAGTGTGTGATAATCTACAGCCATTCTCCAAGACCATCTGTTTTTTGAAAGAGCCAAAAAAGGAAGTTAAATGGGGATGTGGTTGGAATCACACCTCTGCCTCCTTCAAGTCTTTAATGGTGACACTAACTCTGTGATTCCTCTGGCATGGTTTCTAGCTTGTTTTTGGGTTACTAGCTCAGCAGAGGAGAATGGGTTGGGGTAAGGCAGTTCGAGGACCTTCTACTTGGCCCTCGTTTCTGTATAATAGACTGCACTCTATAGGTCACAGAACCACTATGTTACTATGTGTGTCTGTTCCAAGTTTATTTTCTGAGACTGGGAACCATGAAACTAGATCCACAGTCCCACTGAGTTTCCAAGGAAGGTTGATCTTTTACCTGACTTTCATAAGCACACTCTGACTAGTGGACCAAGGTGGAGGGCTTCAGATTTTAGCATTTGTGTGTGCATTTTCCAGGCAAGAATACTGGAGTGGGTTGCCATTTCCTACTCCAGGGGATTGTCCCGACTTAGGGATCAAACCTGTGGCTTCTGTGTTTCCAAAGAGTCCTGCCAAGCATTGGGCCTGAGCCACCTGGATTAGGGTCAGGTTCATTTATTTCTTAATTCCTTGAAGAATGGAATACCTTCCAGGAACTCCTGAGGAAATATGGCTGCCAGGTGGTTGAGTAAGTTGCATCTAATAGATCCTTTTTCGTATCCTCATGTTCTTTAGCATTTAGACCTCTATCTATAGCATGTCTGATATTTCAGTCTTACTGGCTATAGCTTACTGTCAAGATTGGNGGCCAATCCTTGAGCTTTCTATCATGACACCAATGTGATGGACTAGTATGACGTTCTTAGGGTACCAAGACAATCAAGGTCTCCCCAGACTGTCATGACAAAGAGCAGGTGCCTTTACAGTGAAATATGTTGTTGTCTCTGCCACCTGGAGTCAAACTGCTTCTGATTAACTTTGGCCATCGGAATGGGGAGTGGGGGAGAATTTGTTAGGCTACTATCTGCATACCAGCTTCCAAGGGCTCTGTTGCTTTGCTCCAGCAAAGATATCACATCCAGAATCAGCTGCAAATGGCATCACTGATTAAGTGTGTGATAATCTACAGCCATTCTCCAAGACCATCTGTTTTTTGAAAGAGCCAAAAAAGGAAGTTAAATGGGGATGTGGTTGGAATCACACCTCTGCCTCCTTCAAGTCTTTAATGGTGACACTAACTCTGTGATTCCTCTGGCATGGTTTCTAGCTTGTTTTTGGGTTACTAGCTCAGCAGAGGAGAATGGGTTGGGGTAAGGCAGTTCGAGGACCTTCTACTTGGCCCTCGTTTCTGTATAATAGACTGCACTCTATAGGTCACAGAACCACTATGTTACTATGTGTGTCTGTTCCAAGTTTATTTTCTGAGACTGGGAACCATGAAACTAGATCCACAGTCCCACTGAGTTTCCAAGGAAGGTTGATCTTTTACCTGACTTTCATAAGCACACTCTGACTAGTGGACCAAGGTGGAGGGCTTCAGATTTTAGCATTTGTGTGTGCATTTTCCAGGCAAGAATACTGGAGTGGGTTGCCATTTCCTACTCCAGGGGATTGTCCCGACTTAGGGATCAAACCTGTGGCTTCTGTGTTTCCAAAGAGTCCTGCCAAGCATTGGGCCTGAGCCACCTGGATTAGGGTCAGGTTCATTTATTTCTTAATTCCTTGAAGAATGGAATACCTTCCAGGAACTCCTGAGGAAATATGGCTGCCAGGTGGTTGAGTAAGTTGCATCTAATAGATCCTTTTTCGTATCCTCATGTTCTTTAGCATTTAGACCTCTATCTATAGCATGTCTGATATTTCAGTCTTACTGGCTATAGCTTACTGTCAAGATTGGCCAACCTAGTTGAATATTAATACCTCTTCCCAAGTGCTCAAACCATTACATTACATCCTATTTTCCAGTTGAGCACCCATTTCAAAAGATTTTAGGTAATCAGGCCTTTGATTACGTTCTTGTTTGTCTAGCAACCTTAGAATCTAGTAAATGCATGTTCCCTGGAACTCTTTACAGGAGTTGATGTAAGTTAATGAAATTCTGCACTTCTTTTGGCAAACTGTCTCCTCCAGGCACATGTCTTGTACTTTACTCTCTGAACTATGCTGCCATTTAACCCTCCTTGAGCACAGTGGAGGTGGATTCTGAAGAAAATCACGTTTTCTTGGCGTGGTCATTGGAAGGTTTTCATTTGGGGAGGTTTAGGGGGATTTGAGTATTCAAGGTCTTAGTTTCATCTGTGTCTGCACAAATGTCTCCATTCCATACCTTGGGATCTTCCTTCCTTCTTATCAGTGTGTGCATGGTCACTCACTTCAGTCACGTCCAGCTCTTTTGTGACCCCATGGACTGTAGCCTGTGAGGCTCCTCTGTGCATGGGATTCTCTAGGCAAGAACACTGGAGTGGGTTGCCATTTCCTTCTCCAGGGGATCTTCCTGACTTGGAGATTGAAACTGGGTCTCCTGTATTGCAGGCAAATTCTTTACCCACTGAGCTACCAGGGAGGCCTTTCCCATCAATACCCTCTGCTTATTGTAAGGGACTTAAACCAAAGGGTTTGAGTATTTAATTGGGTTTGCAACTCTGCCACATTAAAATCATTTTCTAGACTTGATCCTCATCCACATCAATCCAGAGGCTACAGGAGGAGAAGTCTTTCTTTAGAGCAAACACTGAGACTTCCTGATTTTCCACCTGGTTCTGAGTTGGGTATTAAAAGTTTTCAACAGGTCCTTTTCCCTTCTTACTCTCTTTGGCGTCATCAGAAGCAGCCAGCTGACTCTATAATCTTTATAATAATTATTGTCACCATGGTGACTAAGTATCACAGTCACTTTATTTCTATTGCCCGCCACCTGAACTTCATCCCTTGCAACACCAATGATAAATTGAGTCACTGTGATGCCACTAAATGCCATGGATTATTAGTATCCCATTTTCTCCTGGTAAAAAAGTTAGTTGTGTGCTTCTTAAATATGAGAGTAATAGAGACTTCTCTGGTGGTCCAATGAGGGGCTAAGACTTTGCACTCCAATTCTGACGGCCCAGGTTTGATCCCTGGTCAGAGAACTAGATCCCACACGCCGCAACCTAAAAAAAAAAAATCCCTCATGCCCCAGTGAAGATCAGAGATCATGCCTGCCTCAACTAAGACCCAGTGCAGTCAAAGAAATAAATATTTTTTAAAAATAAGAGCTATAGAATATTAGAATCCCATTTTTAGGGACCGTTTTCTTGGGTCTTTTTTTGATATCTATTCTTACCTTTGTCTAGAGCCTGGAAGGCAAAATATGGCACACTCAAATAATGTAATTGAGGTGGATTTAATAAAAGGGGCTATTTATAATGAAGAAGATGAGACCAGCAGATTGAATAACTGACTTCAATTCTTTATCCTTATTTTTATCCATATTCTTACATGGTATTGTTATTTGTAGAGTGTAATTCCTTGTCTCACTTCTTTGGGCTTAGAGGACTTTTTGGCCAATAGCATGTGGGTGAAAATGAGACCATGCCGGACCCAAGCTATAGGAATAGGAAACATAGGAATCCTATGTTTTATTTGCTCTTTTGAGGCTCTGCCACTGTCATGAGAGAAACATACCTACTGATCCAAGGAGGGTGAGAGGCCTGTGGAGCAGAGTTGCTTCCAGCTCACAGACCTCCAGTGAGAAAAGTAGCTGCCCCAGCTACCAAAGCATGAAGTAAAGAAGTCCAGCTGAGCCCATTCTAAGTCACCCCAGTTCTAGGTGATCTGGAGATCTGCCAGAACAAATGGCTGCTTTAAGACATGGACTCCAGAGTGGTGGAAATGCAGGGCTGGTATATGTGGCAGATACACTAGAATAAATAAAAAAACAGTAAGAGATGGGGCAGAGCTTCAGAGACGCTGATGGCAGGCTTAAAGGATCAAGGGGAGGGAGGGGTTACCAGAGCTTGGACAGTAACTGTAGGAGAAGGTGTGTGATGAGAGCTGTGGCCTGTGATAGAGGGATGGAGACAATCCCCAGAAGCCAAGCGAGGGGAACAAATTTCATCCCTTTGCTCTTGTTGTGTCTTCTGACCTCCTGATGGTGTCTTTTGTTATCAAAACTGGAAGGCAAGGGAATTCCACTGATGCAGACCATGAACAAAATTCTCTGAGCACACGGAGCGGGATGAAGGTCTGGAAGGGACAATGGAAGATATCTAACACATTTTGCATGTCTGAGACCATCTTTGTTTACCCTCATACTTGTATGATAGCTTGGTGGAGAATAGAATTCTAGGCTTGAAATGATTTCCTTTAGAAGTTTGAAGAANTGGGAGGGATTGGGGGCAGGAGGAGAAGGGGATGCCAGAGGATGAGATGGCTGGATGGCATCACTGACTCGATGGGTGTGTGTCTGAGTGAACTCCAGGAGTTGGTGATGGACAGGGAGGCTTGGCGTGCTGCGATTCATGGGGTCGCAAAGAGCTGGACACAACTGAGTGACTGAACTGAACTCACTGAACTGAGACACTGAAAAGAAGATCTAGGTGAGAGCAGAAAGGAGGACGGTGGAGATGATACTGAACAGTTAAATGGCTCCCCCAAACCATCTGATATGAAGCCCAAAGTGACAGCTGAGCAACCTTTGTTACTCTTTCCCACTTTAATATTCCATTGTCCATTAAAGATAAGCCTTCACCATTAGCTCCTCCATTGTAATAGAAAGAGAGGGAAGATGGATGTGTTAGGTAGGTAGAATAGGGAAAAGGAGGCCAAAATGGCGGTGGCTAAAAGACAAGGAAGGGAAAAGCCCAAAATAGAACAAAAGAAGGTCCGAGGACCAGAGTGAGGACCTCAGGTAAAACAAACAACACTCCTGGGTGGCCCAATTTACATAGGACAGGCCCAGGGAGAGAGAAACATATAAACAGAGGAGCCAAAGCCAGCTCGCTCTCTCGCGTGCTGGGGCGCTCTTCTCCTCATGTCTTTGTATCGATGGGCCCTCACGCCTCGAAGATGGATTTTCCCACTATCTTCTAAATAAAGTAGAGCTGTAACACTGAGCTGTAACACTGATATCTCCCCAAAGCTCCCAAAGAAATCACATTGCCCGACATATGAATTTTGGAGGGGACACAATTCAGTACATAGTGTTACTGTTTGGAATTTCGGTACTTAGAATTCATTTAGATAATAGATAGAAACGTATATTCTTCTGTTACAGATTAGCCTCTGATCAGCAGGTGTGTCCATCACAGAATTTTTTTAACAGGTAAAGAAGTTTTATTTATTTTTAAAATGAATCTTTATTGGCCTATAGTTGACTTACTGAGTCAACTGAGTCTGAGTGAGCTCCGGGAATTGGTGATGGACAGGGAGGCCGGGCGTGCTGCAATTCATGGGGTCGCAAAGAGTTGGACACGACTGAGCGACTGAACTGAACTGAACATTCAGGACTGATATCTGTTAGGATAGTAGGGACACAGGACTGGATAGGACTGTGATAAAATTGCAACACAAGCTCAGTCAATACTGTGACTGAGAGCTGGGATGGCCCTGCAGGGTTGCCTCATTTTGAGGCAAAAGGCCAAGCCCTTGTACCACTGTGGTGACTAGTCAGTAGACACAAGCGGCCTTGAGGGAGAGTGTAACCTGGACTGAAGTAGCTTGTACTTACTGCTGAAGGCTTAAGTTAGTGAAGTAATCTAAAAGCAAGCAATCTAAACTCACCATCAAGATTGTTTACTGTATTGCTAGGTCTCCAGGCAAGCATGCTATTTTCTCTAAAGCACGTTTTNACTAGTCAGTAGACACAAGCGGCCTTGAGGGAGAGTGTAACCTGGACTGAAGTAGCTTGTACTTACTGCTGAAGGCTTAAGTTAGTGAAGTAATCTAAAAGCAAGCAATCTAAACTCACCATCAAGATTGTTTACTGTATTGCTAGGTCTCCAGGCAAGCATGCTATTTTCTCTAAAGCACGTTTTCTGATAGCTTCCAAAATTGGTTTAATGCCTGATTTATCAAACTGAACACTACTTTTTTTAAAAAAATAATTTTTATTTATTTATTTTTGGCTGTGCTGGGTTTTTTGTTGTTCCGCGGGGTTTTTTCTAGTTGCAGTGAGTAGGGGCTACTCTTTCTTGCGGTGCGTGGGCTTCTCATTGTGGTGGCTTCTTTTATTGCAGCACACAGCTCTAGGGCACACTGGCTTCAGTAGGTGTGGGTCCCAGTCTCTAGAGCGCGGGTTCAATAGCTGTGGATCTTTGGCTTCATTGCTTCATTGCATGTGAGATTTTCCTGGACCAGGAATCGAACCTGTGTCTCCTACATTTCCAGGCAGATCTTTTACCACAGAACCACCAGGGAAGGCCTGAGCCCTACTTCTTAGTAATATCATCTCAGTGGAATAAAATGCCTTACTTCTTGTTCAGAATCCTCTGAGACAGGAGCCTTCAGGGAGAAAATGATGGCCAGTGTTGACACCTTTTCCTTATATATGACCCCCTTTCTGGTAGTGTTGATATACTTCCTCTGGTGATCTCTTGGTTTTGGAGTGCTGACCATCCTTTGCCAACGTGTGTGGTAATGAGTATGGTGGCTGTTCAGATTTTAGTTACTATGACATCACCACCTGGCGGGCATTCTCTTTTTTTGCNTACTTCCTCTGGTGATCTCTTGGTTTTGGAGTGCTGACCATCCTTTGCCAACGTGTGTGGTAATGAGTATGGTGGCTGTTCAGATTTTAGTTACTATGACATCACCACCTGGCGGGCATTCTCTTTTTTTGCTCCACGCAACAGAGATTGGTTATCCCAAGCACGGTTCATTCATGAAAATAATTTCACGTTGTGTAATACTGTATTTTGCATGTTAAGTCTCTTCTGAGAGCCTCATGGGCATAAATAACTGTCAATCCCAGGAGCTATATTTGTCTAAAGTACTTCAGATTTGAAATGTTTATCAACATCATAAATTGATACAAATTGGGTCATGATTATACACTCCTTAGAGACAGATGGGAAAAACAGGATTAAAAATGAAGAGTGAAAGTGCTTGTCCTGTTTGTAAACTGCTCTTTAGAAATATCCTCATGTCAAGAGAGCTGCATGTGGGAAATTAGTAGCTGGCTCCTGTATGGCCTCTCCTCCTCCCCATAAAATAAGATCATGGGAAAATTTCTCAGGAGAAAACCCACAGTTTGAAGAAAATATAGTACCTGCTGAAATGTTTTCAAATGTTAAGAAACTCAAACTCAAGTTGTTTTGGGTACAGAGAGGAATGATTAGGTGGATTTTATTGAGAAATTAGGGAAGTAAGTATTTGTTTTGCTTTAGAAAAATGACTAAAGTGAATGATATTACTGAGTGTGGAAAATTATTAATCATTGAAAGAAATGTTGGTTTAATTAGCAAATTTTGACATTGATGCACGTTCTAAAATGTTTTTTTTTTTAATGTAGCACTTTAAAATGAAGATTATTTTAAACTCAAATGTTCTGGGAAATTCCCTGGAGGTCTAATGGTTGACTACAGGCTTCAACTACAGGAGGAATGAACTCAATCCCTGGTTTGGGAACTAAGATCCTGCATCCCATGGCAGGGTCAAATTTTTTTTTTTTAATTTAAAACTTAAAGTATCTTGGACTAGAATAACTGTATGAAAAGGCAAACATATTTTGTTATAGAAAATCTAATCTGACTTAAAAAAAAATGAATGATACCTGTTCAGACGCAGAATCATAGCAACAATCAGATTCTTAATCTGGGCCTCATTTCTCATTCACAGAAACACTGATCAAGCTCTGTACACAGCACAACAGAGAACATGTCCCTCCAGATGATACTGGACTTAAATTTACTGAAAAGGACAGACTGATGATCTTGACAGAGGACTCTTTTTCTCTAGATACAGCGTTCATATGAAACGTTCATATGAGTGTTTTATGAAAAATTCATGTTCACAGACTCTCACATGCAGCATCCCACAGAGCAACATTTTGCGTGTGCTTTAAAAAAACGGTTTGTTTTTTCTCTCTCACATGATCTTCGTCTTCTCCTAGAATCCAAAGTTCTTTCTTTTGGGAGGTTCCCCTGTCTGCATCGCACAGCTCCAAGGAACACCCGCTCAGATTGCAATTTCTGTGGCAGACGATTTAAATCCCTGCAGGTCTGTGTTTGTTAAGCTCTCATTAACTGTTTTAACTATTTCCTTTTTTTCTCGATACTTCCCCAGCCTTTGCTTGTGACAGAAGATTTAATAGGGAGTACAAGCGTAGTGAGAAGCCATGTGGATTCAAATATTGTGAAGGGTATTGCTTGCTGCCCAGCGCCCGCTATTCCTTTCCCCTGATAATATTACACTATTTCCTGTAAGGGACTTCAAACTGCCTTGAAATTCGGCCAGGTGACCTCTTACTCCAGGGAACTGTTATGAACAAAAGCCTGGAATGTTCTCCTCTGTTGGTTTTTCCTGCTTGTGCTTCTGTGACCAACGTGAGAAGAACATGCCCCAGGAAGTGTTTTCAGCCTAGGCTCTGAATAGGAGACATGAAACAAAGGGACTGCAGATGACTCTTGGGCTCACAGCCTGAAGCAGACCTTCCACAGCCAACTCACAAAGCCTTAGCTTACAGCGGACCTGAACCTGCTCTTGAGCCTGAAGTCCAGCCCAGCTCGCTTCCCAGGTGGCTCTAGAGGTAAAGAATCTGCCTGCCAGTGCAGGAGATGTGAGAGACATGGGTTCCATCCCTGGGTTGGGAAGATCTCCTGGAGGAGGGCATGGCAACCCATTCCGGTATTCTTACTTGGAGAATCCCATGGACAGAGGAGCCTGGCAGGCTATAGTCCATGGGGTCACGAAGAATTGAACATGACTGAGCATGAGAAAAAAATGTTTGAAATCATTGGAGTGGGTTGTAGAGCACTAGTGTGTCAATGACCAAGATAGAGGGAACTTCAGTGCTTCATGGGAGAGATGATAGGAACTAAACCAGGTGGCAACAACAGAAGTGGTTAGATGCCAGTGATTTTAGCCACAGAGGCTACAGATTTTGCTGACAGATTGTAAATGAGGACTCCTGTGCCACACCTAAGACCTGATGCAGCCATAGGTAAGTAAATAACACACTAAAAATAAATAAAGCCAAGACTGGACGGATCCACAGATAAGTGTGATCACTTGGAAAGAGGTCCAAGGACTAAGGGTGGGGGCATTTTGTATTTGGTGGTTGAGGCGTTGAAGAATTAGCAGCAGAGAAGATTGAAAAGGAGCAGCCAGAGAGAGAAGAAGAAAATCAAACACATGATGATAAAGTCAATTCATATGCCTTGTCCTAACACCACCACCACTTCTTTCTTTTCCTCCTTCACCAAAAATACTACCATCCCTAGCAGCACCCCACTCCAGTACTCTTGTCTGGAAAATCCCATGGATGGAGGAGCCTGGTGGGCTGCAGTCCATGGGGTCGCTAAAAGTCGGGCACGACTGAGCGACTTCACTTTCACTTTTCACTTTCATGCATTGGAGAAGGAAATGGCAACCCACTCCAGTGTTCTTGCCTGGAGAATCCCAGGGACGGGGGAGCCTGGCGGGCTGCCGTCTATGGGGTCGCACATAGCTGGACATGACTGAAGCGACCTAGCAGCAGCAGCAGCAGCTAGATGTGTCTGTGTATGTGTGTGTGTGTCTGCGTGTACACAGACTACATGGAAGACACAGTTTTAATCACTTCCCATGTATAAGAGAATTATTGAAAAAGTTAACTGGCATCTTATTTTGCCCTGTTATATATTCACTAGGGAAAAAGTCTTTGTCTCTTAAATCACACAGAACATTACCTTAGTCTGCTGGTAGATGGCAACAGCACTGATGAAAAGAGAAGACTCCCTTTTCTCTCCGTTTTATTCTGAGAAGGGAACTGGAACTTTTGGCCTAAGACATGAACCCTGCAGTCTTTTTGATATTCAAGGGTGGGGAAACCTCAAAAAAGGAAAACTAAACTTTCCGAAAATAAGGCCCTAAGAGCCTGAGTGGTTCACTGAAAAATAAAAGGCATGGGCTCCTGAGTTTGTGAAACATGTATTATCATTTACAATTTAAAGAAACTTGGGAAATTTTAGCTNTGAACCCTGCAGTCTTTTTGATATTCAAGGGTGGGGAAACCTCAAAAAAGGAAAACTAAACTTTCCGAAAATAAGGCCCTAAGAGCCTGAGTGGTTCACTGAAAAATAAAAGGCATGGGCTCCTGAGTTTGTGAAACATGTATTATCATTTACAATTTAAAGAAACTTGGGAAATTTTAGCTAAAGAGCATCTATGACGTTATGATAGGTTTTGTTTTTTTGCAAATATTATACATTAGTCTAGTTCTGTGCAGTTCTGGAAAGCAAGACAAAAGAAAAAAAAAAAACTGCCAGCTGCATGCGTGTAAGAGCAGATGTTTACTACTAAATCCCAGCCCATGAATTGTGTTCAATACATTTTTTCAATAAAAGATTGTCTGCATGCACAACAAATGAAAACCAATGAGTGAAACTCCCAGGGAGATAGGTTTTTGACCCAGTTTATCCTTCTAATAAATTTGAGTTACTCAAAAACTAAATGGACTATTTTAGAAAGGCAGTGAAATTCTCTACTACTGGGAGTGAAACAAGAGACAAAGGACTATTTTTCAGGGATGTGATAGAGAATATTTATTCATTAGATAATGGTTAGGCCAGACACTCTAAATCCAGCTTTGTAACTCTAAATCCAAGGGTCTCTAGACATACACTTGGGAGTAGTATAAATAAGACTCATGATATCAGAGAAATCTTCAAGAAGCATGTGTTCAATGGCATGTTTATTAAACAAATGCTCACGACAGATTTTTCACAACAGCAACAAATGTTACTTCACGACATCAAATCTCACTTACTAAGAAAAAAAGACAATCACAACAAGGTTGATGGATCTGGATTTTTTTCTTGTTTTCTGTGGGGTAAAGCCAGTCTCCTCACTCGTTTTCCTCTGTTTTCTCTTCTTCAAGATCACTCGATTTCATTTTCTTTACCTCCTCTCTGGCTAAGTGTCCCCGGAAGGCTGCCTGGATTTTGAGAGCGGCATTCTCTTCCATGTCCTTGTCTTCTTCAGGAGATTCCTTCCCGGAAAGGAGAACAAGTATGAGACTTTTAAACATCCCCCATATTTTGATGCCATAAAAATAAATGCCTAAATTTAATCAATTTAGGGATGTAACAGTTGAGATGGGTTGCTTCCTGAAGGAATTTTACATATCATCACATTGTATATGTACCAAATGTTGTCCTTAGTGTTGTGTGTTTGACTCTTTGCGACCCCATGGACTATAGCCCTCCAGGCTTCTCTATCATGGGATTTCCTAGGCAAGAATACTGGAATGGGTTGCCATTTCCTTCTCCAGGGTATCTTCCCAATTTAGGGACTGAACCCTTGTCTCCCATTGGCAGGCAGATTCTTCACTGCTGAGCCACCAGAGAAGCCCATAGGGGTACCAAATAGTGAATGCCAAAATAGTAGGCATTGCCAGTTTTTGATGTGTCTCTGCAATAAAAGATTGCTGTCAATTTCCTCCCCCCCGAAATAGCTCCTATTTAACAGCTTCTTATTTAACATTTTTTTGAGGGGGAAATAACTCAGAATCCTTGAAGCCGGGTAAAAATGCCAAGAAGAATAGTAAGTGTGCTGTTCAAAAGAATGGTGATTACACAAAATGGATTAAAGTATTCTTAAATTCTCAATGATTAGCTAATCAGAACCATACATTTAAAATGAAATGCCACAGAGGAATCCATTTAATGCGACAAAATCAGTTTTAACATGATTAGTTGA
Source organism: Neotragus moschatus (assembly GCA_006410615.1). Lineage (NCBI taxonomy): Eukaryota > Metazoa > Chordata > Mammalia > Artiodactyla > Bovidae > Neotragus > Neotragus moschatus. The sequence continues at coordinate 126,343 of SJYA01003160.1, read as the reverse complement.
ATTTTTACATACAGTTTCCTTCTTTAAAAAAAAAGGTATAATTTACAGATAGTGAAATGTACATATCTTCAGTGTACAGGTCAATAGACATACAGCTTTTAATACATTTTTTAAATTTTAAAAGTGATACATATACATTTAAAAACTTAAGTACAGTGGTAGTGAAGGTTTTCTCTATCTTACAAAGTTCTACACCTAAGAGGTAACTTATTATAGGTGAAGTAAATATAACCTTATAAAATTTCTCTGTATATCAAATGTAATCATATGGGTATATATTTGCCTTTTTGTTTAAAGAAATGAGATCATGCTAATCACAATGTTCTGCAACTACTTTTTCTATGTGGCAATGAATCTTGTCTTTCTTTTTCTATGTTATTCACTACATAATTCTGCCCTATTAATGGCACTATTGTATTCCATTGCATTGATATACTTTGATTAATTTACTCATTTTCCTACTAATGGACCTTTGGGTTAATTTAAACCCCTTCTCCCCCCATGACAAACAGGCAAATCCAGCTCTTGAAATTTATTAAAATGCAAACAGATTGGTATAAAATTCTCTGAGATGATACCCTACCATGGGCAAACGAATTATGCTGAAGTCAGAATCAATGGGACCAAAATTCAAAGTCAAAGATCCTCTGTAAGAGCATCTATTAGAGATGTAAGGAAAAGATACTCCCTCCCTTATTTCCTGACCTCCCAGTGTATCTTATGCTCATGTTAAGCAGATGGAGTTGCACTGAAATGAATTATAAAGGTTATAAGGAAAACTGTCACCCCACTGGGGAGGGGGATGCCCATTTTGGGTGTCAGTTATTGGGTAATTAACTGGGACATTAATATATGAAAAGAAACTCAGAAGTCTGGCCTTTAACACTGTAGACAGTGAGTTCTCACTAGGCTTGGTCCTCTTGGATATGGACAATGAAGCATATAGACAGTGATATGTTTATAGTAAATGTTTAATAACCGGCTCTTCAGAAGAAAACAGTCCTGATCTGTAGTATTTATGATGATCTTAATACTCCCACTATAGCTGATTTCAAATATCAAAGTGATATTTGGGGTGATGTAGATATGTGCACAACTGTCTCTTAAGAGCTAGCTTTAGCACACCACTGAATATAAGCATTTTGAGGGTGGACAGAGCCTAACCCACCATTGCTTGGATGTAGGCCGTTAGGCAGAATTCTGTAGAGTGAAATGTATGGAAGATGAGTAGGACTTACTGAGTGAAGCCATTTAATTTGACTGTAATAAGTAATTCCCCATGAGAATAATTTCCCCATAACAAATTTCCTTTGTTATGTCTGAATCTTTGCCACTGTGCGGTTGGGGGCAGCCTCGATTAGTGAAAAGTTCCCCAAGTGGAAGAGGAATCTGAAGGATCAAGGCTGAGACTGTGATTTCGGTCTGTTCTTCTCCTTGGGGAGATTTTTCCCATCTGTTGACAATCTTGGAAAATAAGATTTTCTTTATAAGGGGTAGAATAGTTTTCTTTATAAGAGGCAGGGCTAAAAATGATCCAGTAGTTAGTACATCACTGTTGCTAGTTATCTAGAAAGCAAAATCATTATTTTCAGTTCAGTTCAGTTCAGTCACTCAGTCATGTCCGACTCTTTGTGACCCCATGAAGTGCAGCACCCCAGGCCTCTCTGTCTATCACCAACTCCTGGAGACCACACAAACCCATGTTTACTGTGTCAGTAATGCCATCCAACCATCTCATCCTCTGTTGCCCCCTTCTCCTCCTGCCCTCAATTTTTCCCAGCATCAGGGTCTTTTCAAATGAGTCAGCTCTTCACATCAGGTGGCCAAAGTATTGGAGTTTCAGCCTCAACATTAGTCCTGCCAGTGAACACCCAGGACTGATCTCCTTTAGGATGGGCTGGTTGGATCTCCTTGCTGTCCAAGGGACTCTCAAGAGTCTTCTCCAACACCACAGTTCAAAAGCATCAATTCTTTGGCGCTCAGCTTTCTTCACAGTCCAACTCTCACATCCATACATGACAACTGGAAAAATCACAGCCTTGACTAGACGGATCTTTGTTGACAAATTAATGTCTCTGCTTTTTAATATACTGTCTAGGTTGGTCATAACTTTCCTTTCAAAGAGCAAGCGTCTTTTAATTTCATGGCTGCATGAAATTAAATCACCATCTGCAGTGATTTTGGAGCCCAGAAAAATAGTCTGCTACTGTTTCCACTGTCTCCCCATCTATTTGCCATGAAGTGATGGGACCTGATGCCATGATCTTCGTTTTCTGAATGTTGAGCTTTAAGTCAACTTTTTTACTCTTCTCTTTCACTTTCATCAAGAGGCTTTTTAGTTCCTCTTCACTTTCTGTCATAAGGGTGGTGTAATCTGCATATCTGAGGTTATTGATATTTCTCCCAGCAATCTTGATTCCAGCTTCTGCTTCATCCAGCCCAGTGTTTCTCATGATGTACTCTGCATATAAGTTAAATAAGCAGGGTGACAATATATAGCCTTGACGTACTCCCTTTCCTATTTGGAACCAGTCTGTTGTTCCATGTCCAGCTCTAACTGTTGCTTTCTGACCTGCACACAGGTTTCTCATTATTTTAGCAATATGGATAAGAGACTGGATTCATATTTGAAGTATAATTTTAAATTGAGTGAAGTCATTTTTTTTTTGTAGGAACCCAACAGTACATGGCTGTACATAACTTACTAAGGCTGTCTTCTCTTTCACAGATGTCTGAGAATTTTCTTTTCCAGGCTCATATTTTTCAGGTGATTCTTGCTCCTGGAGAGAGGGGAGAGGTCCAAATAGATAATGTTTCCAAAACAATAAAGTCTTGGATCAAACTCTTTAAAGGTGATTAAAGATTAAATTATTGATAAGTACTAGAAATTAAATACATATTTTTAAACAAGGAAAGCTGGTTGGATAAAAAAAGAAAACTCTCAAGGGAATAGCATAAACAAATATTAAAGACCAAGGAACTGGTTAAAAAAAGTTTGACCTTCTGCTTTTGGAATGTGTGTAAACTAAAAACAAGCCACTGTCTTATACTAAAATTTCATATGATGCTGTAATGAACCTTGAACAAAGAATAAAAAAGAGATGCCAATAGTTCCTCAAATAGGAATGAAATAAATCCTATTTTGTTCCATAATGTGAAGTCAAGTTGACTTTTTAATGAAGTTTGTAAATTAAAAACTAAGTCAAAGAAGTAAGTTTTGCTGTGGGGAAGGATTTAAACAGAAAAAAAGGAAACCAGTTCTGTTTTGACATGGTTAACCAAAATCTTCCTCCAGAAGAGCAGCATTGTTAATTTACAAACTATGGGAAAAGCTTCTTTATTCATAAAACATAAATTTAAGGACTTATAAGCTAATCAAATAAAGCCTTTAGAATTCAAAAGAGAAGAAAAAATACTCTAAAATTGCTATGTAACTTAAGATTTAAAAATTTTCAACATTATCCCTTTGTTTTCAATAAAACAGGAACACTGAGAATCTAGTTAGATGGAAATAAAAAGAACCTCTATGTCTGGCAGGCATAAATGGATGGAACTTCACTTTTGAACTCACAGAATAAGTCTCAGTGAGATTTGCCCAGAAAATCCCCCGAATCTACTCTGTAATATCATCAAAATTTGACCTTTGTTTACTAGTTCTAGTACCTGCTGATGCTTCATGGCTAATGTATTATCATAGTTGTCTAAAGTAGTGCTTCTCAGACTACATCCAGATTCTGGAGTACCTACAAGTTACTTTGTGGATCTTGTTAAAATTTAACTTCTGATTTGGTAGACCTGGGGTAGAGCTTGAGACTGAATTTCCACCAAGTTCCAAGTTGGTGCCAAAGACGCTGGATCACACATGAACTATCTCAATCAGTGTTCCTCACTGGAGTCACAGAACATAGAGTGCTTTAAGTGATTATTTTCTCAATTTTCCCAAAGATGGTACATAAACATAATCATTCTAGATACAAAGGAAAGACATTGATTCCTGACATGCAATGGATGCCTTAGGCTTAGGGCTTAATTATTTCGAGGAGCCTTGGTTGAGAAAGACTGGTTCTGAGAATGCTACTGAGAAGAAGATGGGTTCAGACTCTGAATAGATTGGCTTAATAGAGAAGGCTCTATACCATCTTTAATTCTAATCAGTCTTTTGTAAGATATCAACAATAATGAATAATTGTTTTATGTGTTTTAATTGTTTTCTTTTATTTTATGAAATAGCATTCATTAATTCAACCACTGCTTACTGCACATCTGCTATTGATAAGCACTGTGATACTCAATAACATTTGCACAATAAGTGAACGTAATTATTCTATCTCTTTCAAGTACATTTTTCCTGTTGATCATCTGTAAATTTAAGCTAAGTATGGTACATGATTCAGATACCTTAGAAAAGAATTTATTTCCATTAAGAATAGCACAATTAAAAAGATTTCCTAAGATATTTGTAATGCCTTTCACAATATTCATGACTATGGGATCTCTGTACTGGAGACAGAGAGAAGTATTAACCAAATCCAAAAGCTTATCAGGACCATACCTTGAATGCATGGTTGTTATAGAAGTGGTCATCAACCTTAGCCCCCCATTCTGCTGGATCAAAGCTGGTTTCTAAATAACAAAAATATAATTCCAGACTTACTTTGAAGTTCACTGAAGTAAATGCAGACTAGTAACGTAAAATGCTTTCTTTTTCAATTATAGGTCCTTTACTGACCCTTGAAAATTTTATTGACATTGTACAGAGCCTAGAGCTGCAGATATAACCAGTGATGATGATGAATTAAACATCAGATGAACCCTTGAGGATATTTAGAAAGGCAGTTAAAAAACCTACTGTTGCTTTCATAGAAGTTATAATAAAATGGGAGTGGTAGAGAACAAATGCCAATACTTAAATATCAGTATAGAAATGTATTATAATATACTTACAGAAACTTATTATGTATTAGTAAACATAAGAAAAATGTATGAAAATAAATGGTGAATAGTGAGGAAATTTGGCAAAATGAAAGATGGGAGAAGTTTTTTCTTAAAAAAAAGTAGGCATATTATGTAGTCAGGTAGACAGAAGTATTTATATTTAAATAGAATTTTTCTTTAACTTTTCATTATGAAGTATTTCAGACTTTGAAAGTAGAGAGAATATAACAAATTTCCAAGTACACATTACTCAGATTCAATAATTACAAGCTCATGATTGATCTTATTTTATTTGTAACTTCATTTGTTTTTCTGCCCTTTCTTCTGATTATTTTCAAGCCAACCCCAAGCATCTTACTATTTCATCTATAAATACTTGCATAAGCATGCATCTCTGAGATATAAAGCCATAATGCCATTATCATGACTAAAAATAATAGCAATAATTCCTTAATACCATCAAATATCCAAATTCCTCCCATTATCTAGTATTGCTTGTGCTCAGCTAATCAGTCGTGCCCCACTCTTTGCAACCCCACTGACTGTAGCCCGTCAGGCTCCTCTGCCCAGGGAATTTTCCAGCCAAAGCTACTATAGTGGGTTGCCACTTCCTACTCTAGGGGATCTTCCCAATCCAGGGATCAAACCCAGATCTCTTGCATCTCCTGCATGGGCAATTGTATTCTTTACTACTGAGCCACCTAGGAAGCTCCATTATCTAGTGTATTTTTATTTTTACTGTTGATTTGTTCAAATCAGGACCCAAACACACAACCTTTTGTAATGTCTTTTAAATCTCTTTTAATTGAAACTTCCCTATCTCCCACCCCACATTTTTTTCTTGCCATTTATTTATTGAGGAAATTAAGTCATTTTTCCTTTGGAGTTTTCCACAGTTTGGATATACCTAATTCCATTCCCATTATGATTTTTAAACAAGTTCCTCTGCCTTTGAATTTCCTGTATATTTCCAGTTAGATCTACAGGTTTGATCTGATTCAGGTTTGATTTTTTTTTTCCCCAAGAATACTTTATAGGTAGCATGGTATAATTCTGTTAGGAAATATATATCTGGTTGTTTCTCTTTTTCACAGTTTTTATGGGCCTGTTGATGATGACTCGCTTAGATAATTTCTTTAGGGATTGCAAAGTGGTAGTGTTCTAATTTGATTATTACTTCTCTATTTCTGGAGTATGCAACAAAAAATACTTTACCTATTTGGTTACTCTGAAATACAGTTCTTACAGTAAAGGCAGGTTAGAGGTTTGACTATTTACCAATTTTTAGATTAATAAGTAAGTTCCTTAGGATCCTCTCAAGGCGTTGTTTGCTTTCCAGTAAATAATTATGAACTAATGAACATTTAAGAAATAGAATGAATTTCAATCTCCTGCATTTATTCATCTTACTGATGTTCTAATTGGCCAAAATTGGCCAGCATGAGCTTATTCAGGTGTTCAGATGTTCCTGAGTCCTATGGAAACAACTCTAATAATCTTTGATAGTTTTCTTACTTTCTGGTACAACAAGGTGATGAGGCTAATCTTGCATCAGTTCACGGGATTGGTTAGTTCTCCAGGAAGCCCTGGTTTTCGGAAAATGGTAGTTAGAAGCCACAGTCTAGGAACCAAGGGCTCACTGGTACTGGGCTGGTCATTGTTTTGAGGCCTTTAAAAAAGTGTATAGAAAATAATATCGTCGGTTTTTAAAGAGAAAATATACCATGAAGTCACACTGACACTTTTCAATTCAAATTTAGAATTATGGGAGCTTATTAACTTCTTTCATTTTTATATTTGTATGTACTTTTTCTTACACTAAAAATCCTATTCCTAATACCAATAGGATAGTTATTTATTTGCTATGTCCTACAATGTATAAAAACTTTGAAATAACTATACTGTAATATTCTTAACAGTGATAAATGAAAACAATTTAATATATTTTTTTAAACATCATTTTGTTTTTAGGCTATATCCATCAGGAATGCACAAAGCACTGTGTTATAAAGTAACATGAAATAATTATTTTTTCTGTGGTCATGTTACCCATTTAATACTAGTTATTTATTTCATTTTACTTCTAAATTTAGAAATTGCTGAACAATTTTAATTCTATTTTTATAACTATGTTTAACATACATGATTTGATTTAAGATACAGTCAGAGAAGTCTAGCTTCTATGCTATTCCCTCCATTCTTCCTTCTCCTGGTAGGGGTAAAAAATAATTTTTAGAAAGATTTATTTTCCATTTAAAAATATAAGTGAACAGTTATGTATTCATATCAATACCTCTGTTAGATAATTGGTACATACTAAACATATTTTCTTCTATCTTACTTTTTTCATTTAATATGCCCTGAAGATCACTCTATAGCATCATAGAGATCATCCTTATTTCATATTTGCTTGTTTTTTCACAGCTGCATGTTTATCAGTAGTGTAGACTTACTCAAGTTTATTTTAAAAAATCCCCTATGACAAATATTTGGGTTGCTTCCTCAAGTAACAATACAATGAAAAGTGAATAAAATACAGGTCAAAGGTAAAAACAGATGTAATTTGGTAGATATCGCCTAAGTCCCCTCCTTGGCATTGTTATCATTTTGCATCTCCTCCAGCAATGTATATGAGTGCTTATTTCCTCTCTAGTGTTGCCTACAATAAATTGGCACACTTTTGGCTTTTTGTCAACTTGATGAGTGGAGTCCTGTTGGTGGGTGGTGGAACTTCATTGTAGTTTTGGTTTGGGCTTCTGTTATTCTGTTATCATGGGTTATTTTGAATGCATATTCATATGTTGAGGGTGAATCATTTGCACTTATTTTTGTGCAAATTGTCTGCTCATATCACTTGCCCATTTTTAATATGAGTTTGTTATTGTTTTCTTCTCATGATTTTGACAAGCTTTTTATTCAGTACATTTATTAACCCACTGTAATAGAATTTGCAAATCTTTTTTCTGTCATTTGTAGTTTTCTTTTCCATGTGGTGGTTTTTGTAAAAGTAAAAATCTATTTCCATGTTGCCAATTTTATCAATATTTTCTTTAATTGCTTTTGGATTTTTAAAGTATAGTAACTTAGCTAGCAAAAAATTTTTCCTCTTTTATGTTACAGAGAAATTCATCCATGCTTTCTTCCAGTGTTTGTATGGTTTCATTTTTAAAAATATTTAAATTAAATCTCTGATCAGTTTGAAACTTTATCCTGGTATATGATGTAAAAAATAGATCCAATTTAATCTTTTAACATCTTTATCTCAAGATCATTTAATAAAAGCTCACCTTTTCCCTAGAGGTTTGATATCACTTTATGTCATATACTAAAACATTTCCTGTCACAAAAAAATCTTCGATTAGGATGAGTCATTATCTATGAGGAATGCTGGCAAGGGAATTCTTGCACTCTGTGAGGGACTAGGCTAGAGACTCTTTTCTGTCTTTTTGGAAAGGCTAACTTCTGATCCTTGTATCACCTCATATATATGAGTGGAAAAGGGTGTGGTATTTATATTTTTCAAAAAGTTTTACCCATTTTTTATTAGTTAGAAAGTTTGTATTCTGAGACCATTAATTGAATCACCAGTTACTTTAATTATCATGATCTGGTGACAAATGACTCACATGGTTTTGTAATGGGATGTTTCTGAGGTCTAAAATCAAATAAACAAAGACTTTAGTCATGAGTTTGTAAAATTAATGTTATAATAAGAAAATTAATGTTGATTGCAATGTACCTTTTACTCTAAAGGATTTCTCTTAATAGTTTTTTTAGTGGCATTTAAGTTTCAGATTGGGTAACAAATATTCACACTGACCGGAAATGGAAAAGACCAGCAATTCAGAAAATTGGCAGAGATTCTGAGCTTGGTTAAGGTAGAGCAAAGAGGAGGAGGTGGAGCTATGTAGTGTGTATGGGTTGTTTTAGTTCAAGTCTCACGGTAGGTTTCCTCCCTCTGTAAAACGATTAAAATGGAATGTTTGTTTGCTTGTGACTATTTCTTGTTTCTTCTTTAGTCACTAAGTTGTGTCTCTTTGTGACCCCATGAACCATAGCCTGCCAGACTCCTCTGTCCAAAGGATTTCCCAGGCAATAATACTGGAGTGGGAGCCATTTCCTTCTCCAGCTGATCTTCCTGATGCAGGAATCGAAACCAGCGTCTCCTGCATAAGCAGGAGGATTCTTTGCCTTTGAGCCACACCAGTACTCTTGCCTGAAAAATCCCATGGACAGAGGAGCCTGGTAGGCCGTCTATGGGGTTGCACAGAGTCGGACACGACTGAGCGACTTCACTTTCACTCTTACTTTTTCATGCATTGGAGAAAGAAATGGCAACCCACTCCAGTGTTCTTGCCTGGAGAACCCCAGGGACAGCAGGGAGCCTTGGTGGGCTGCCGTCCATGGGGTTGCACAGAGTCGGACATGACTGAAGTGACTTAGCAGCAGAGGCACCTTTACTACTCTGCTGGAATACTGTTATCAAAAGTAATGATAACAGCTTAAACAAAATGGTTGTTCTAGTCAGGGTTTTTAATAGAAACTTAATAGCTGAGAATTTGGAAATTTTATTTATGGAAGTGAAGAAACTCTGCTCTGGCTCTCAGCCGAAGAGTTAGCGTGAATCTTAGTCTTTGGACAGCATGGGACCTTGGAAATACAGAAAAGAATATAAATTACTTTCCCAAGCTGCAAGTTCACTTTTCAAAGCAGTTTTTCTCTGTACTTTTATTGAGGAACAGTTTCATACACCCCTGCGAATACCAACTTATTTAATCTAAGGACTATAAAATTTTTTTTCACAAGACTTAATAATACTTTCAAGTAAGGAGAGTCAAAATATAAAGAAAACCACAAACCCTCCTCCTGGGAAGAAGAGACAGTCAACTGCCTGGGAGGCATAGGAACAGTATGCAGGAAAAGAGCTAGGCTGGGTGTTCTTAAGCACTCCCCTTCCGCCCCACCTGTCCATGAGAAATACAAAGCAGGTCTGGGTGATAAACTGGTAATCTTCAATAATGTGAAAGAATGTGATTCAAGGCACTCCCATGTGTTCTAAGCCACTTCAGTCGTGTCAGACTCTTTGCGACCCTATGGACTGTAGCCTGCCAGGTTCCTCTGTCCATGTGATATTACTAGAGTGGGTTGCCATGCCCTCTTCCAGGGGATGTTTCCAACACAGGGATCGAACCCGTGTCTTTTAACTCTCCTGTATTCCTGTATAAAGTTGGGTACTTTACCACTAGTGCCACCTGGGAAGCCCCCCCAAAGGCAGTTTCAAATAACAAGAACTGTTAGTTGAAAGCTCTCTGCCTCATAAAGGATTTCTGTGGAATGATGCTGGTCTTAAGTCTCACCATAATCAAACGTTTAGTCACACTCTCTATTTTATAGCCTATTTTTAAAAAGCTTACTTTCTCTTTTCTCTAGAAGATTCTCAAAATATGCTGCAGCAAAAGCTGGTATATTGTCTGGTTGCTCCCTCAGAATCTCGCGTGTGAGCCCTTCAAGAAGATTTCCAAATCCTTGTGGAATTCGGTAGTGGGTGTTGGAAAATGGAATAGACATCTCCTTGGGAGGAACTGTTTACTGTACCTAGAGATGCATGAAAGAGTTCTGTCTTTAAATTTGTCTCATTTCACTCAGATAATCACAACTAAGACCACAAATAATTTCTGAGACCCCAAATTTTTGGACTTCAATCCTTCCCACCCACCCAGTACAATCCAAGTCCGTTCATTTCTTCCAAAAAGTTTTGAAATTTTGCATTATTAGAACATTAAAAGTATTTAATAGGTGAAACCAGTTTTAAAAAATTAAAAAAATCACAGATTTTCACTATGATACTAAGTACTTTCTCCTCTCTCTCTTTAAAAGCGTAATTTTTCCTATCCCACAGGAATTTAGAGAATGATTGCTAAAAATTCATCTTAAATTGCCGAAAAAAACCCTGTTTAAGGTCTTAAAAAAAAAGTAAGTCACTGAAACTACTCTAACTTGTCGAATGACTATGTTTCGGACTTAATTCGTTCCCCTGGCTTCCACTTCTGACGTATGACCTAGGATGCCTCGTCGAAGCGTCTTTGTATTTGTGGAAGAGGCAGTGGGTCGAGAAAGCTGGGGGCAAGGTCACGACTGAACAATTCCAGCCTCAAAAGGTTTGGGATTCTTACTTTTTTGCTTGTTTGTTTTGTTTTCTCTCTTAGCATACAAGGGCCAGATAAGGATAGCTGCCAAGCAGCGGGTTGGGCTACTGAGTCTGCAAACAACACTCAGGGACCTGGCCTGTTTGTGACAGCGTCACTGCCGTATAAGCCCGAAAGTCGTGGTAGGGGNCACCAGACTCCTCCATCCATGGGATTTTCCAGGCAGGAGTACTGGAGTGGGGTGCCATTGCCTTCTCCGAATATGCTGTCTAGGTTGGTCATAATTTTCCTTCCAAGGAGTAAGCGTCTTTTAATTTCATGGCTGCAATCACCATCTGCAGTGATTTTGGAGTCCAGAAGAATAAAGTCTGCCACTGTTTCAACTGTCTCCCCATCTATTTGCCATGAAGTGAACATAGTGGGCAACTTAAAATATTTGTTGAAATAAATAATATGCAAACTATTTTAAAAAATTACTTAATCTACTTGGGTCTCAGTCTGTTGATGAGTAAATAACATGATTCTACCCTAGGGTGGTAAAAGATTCTTTCTATCTCTAAAATTCTGTAACTCAGAATAGAGTCATGCACAAACAGTTTCAACGGATGTGTGTGGTCAACAACAGACTAACCGAGGGGGTGGGGGAAGGTATTTTCCCCCAATGTTTGAGCAGTTGGCTGCACACACCCAGAACCCGTCATTTGCATGGTCTCATGCCTGCAGCCAGCCCCCTCCAGTATTCTTGTCTGGGAAATTCTGTGGACAGAGGAGCTTGGTGGGCTATGATCCACGGGGTCACAAACGAGTCTGACACGACTTACTGACTAAACAAAAATAATACCTGCAGCAGCCAGTTTTCTTCAGTCTCTTCCCTACCCGCTCCTCTTTCTGCTTAGCTCTTAGGCCTTGGGTTTTCAGGTTTTGTTCCATTTGAAGTACTTACCCAAGACTAGGTCTTCCCACGCATGCGCCTCTTCCCTTCCCTCCAGCAGGCTGCCAAAAGTGCTTATGCAATTCTAGACTGTTGTGGTCTCATCTTAGAGCATTTTGCTTCTGGTAGCTGTGCATCTCCAGCCCAGTGGGTCTTCTGGATGATCTTTGATTGTCATGGAGATTTATGATGGAACAAACTCCTAAGAGCGAGCTGAGGATGTCTAGGGACTGGGCTGTTATTTGAAGTGCAGGACAAATAGGCCACCAAGTCTGTGTAGCAGACCCATTAGTGTTGCTGCCCTGTTAAGTATAGCCTGAGGGGCTGTCATCATTTGGAGCTTCCAGGGAGAAAAAAATGTCAACTTTGTTAGTTCTGATTCTCTCTCTTGCCTATCATTTTGATTTAAAACACTCGAAAAAAAAAAAATCTTAATTTTGTTAATTATTTTCTTCTAGGGGGGTTGTGTTCTTCAGATAAAATGGGATGTAAGTGAAAAAGTTTTTTTTAAGTTTTGATGAATTCACTGAGATAATTTGGATAGATACTTGTTATTAATAAAATAGTTCAATATAGGCTGGAGGTTAAAAATAGGAATGATCTCGTTAAAGTGAATTCTTATTCAGCCTTGTTAGTGACTGTCTAGAATAGAATCCACAGTTTCAAGGCCTCTTTCTCTTTTCATATAATTTAGCTTGCAAAATGGGCAAATTGCAAGGAAAGACCTCTGGTTCAGACACTTTGACCTTCTCTCTCTCACTGACCTTATTTTTTGCATCTTAATTGATTTGAATTTACCTTAGAAGGAGTCAGACTTGTCACATATACTCATAAAGGTTTATTTAGAATTTTCAGTGGGTTGTCAAAAAAACACAGTAAGGAGAGTTATTTGAGGGAAATTGACACAGAGAATGGAAGAGGGGAGATAAAGAGTGGAGGGAAAAGATTAGAAAGGGCTGTGATGGAGAGAGGCAGCCTCTTTATTCCAAGCTCTGAGGAGTGGGAGTGGCAATGGAAAGTAGGGAAAGGAAGTGGTTTATTTTTCTCATAAATACCATCTGTGAGATGCATAAAAAGAGCATGTTTGGTGATTTTGGGGGGAGGGAGTCAAGCGTTAGGGCCAGGCCTGAGAGCAAAGGAACATGAGGAGCTTTGAAGGGGAGGAGGCACGTATAAAATGGGTTGTCCCAGGCTCTTTGAATTTTCCTTACTGGTCATCTTGTTCTATGATGCATACTGCTGGAAACTGTCCTTGTAATGCTGCTTACCTAATTAGGAGGAATAAGATCTAGTTTTAGAAAACCGAAAGGGCAGGGTAACTTGGAATTCTCCCGTATTAAGACTGTGTGTTCCTCGCTGTTTAACCAGATTCAATCTGGCTCTGAATCTCTCCAACGATGCTCTTCTAAATGTGTGCTGGATTTTTCAGATGTTGGTTTTCGCTTTGCCTCGTACATCGATGACTACATGGTGCTGCAGAGGGAGCCTGCAGGGGCAGTGATCTGGGGTTATGGCGCACCCAGAGCCACAGTGACAGTGACGCTGTGCCGAGATCAGGAACCCATCATGAAGAAAGTGACCAGTGTGAAAGGTAAGACAGGTCAGCCTCTGTTCAGCTTTTGTCTTCTTCTGCCACCTGCTGGATGATGTGAAAATGAATGCTAATGGTCCAGCTCAGGTTACCCATCCATCCATCCATCCATCCAAGATACTTGAATATTTACCATGTGCACTGAGGATACAAAGAAAAATAAGACCAAGTCAAAGCCCCCGTCCTCCAGGATCTCGTGCAGTCATGGGAATAGACATAAAGCCAATTAGTGCGTGTGGTCAGTGCTGATGGGAGGTGGATATGGAGTGTCACGGGAAGCACCTCACTCAGGTTGGATGGTAAGGGAAGGTTTCCACTGGAAGTGACATTTGAACTGAATCGTGTAAAGGAGAGGTCGTCGTATGGGGAGGGTTAAGAACCTAAGCCCTGGGATTCACCGTTCCTGTTCAGATCCTAACTGTTTCTTAATGGCTGTATGCCCTTGGACATTTTATGTAACATCTCTGCGTCACAATTTCTTTATTTTAAAACAGTGATAAAAATAATATTTAGGATTATTTTGAAGATTAAATGAATTAGCACATATCAAGTACTTCGAACAGTGCCTGGTGCATAATAAGTACTGAATAAGCATTAGCTGTTGTTATTTCTGGGCTTCCCATTGGCTCAGTGGTAGAGAATCTGCCTGCCACTGCAGGAAATGCAGGTTCAATCCCTGGGTCAAGAAGATCCCCTGGAGAAGGAAATGGCAACTCGCTCCTGTATTCTTGCCTAGGAAATCTCATGGACAGAGGAGCCCGGTGGGCTACAGTCCATGAGGTCACAAAGAGTCAGTCATAACCTAGTGACTAAACAACAACATTGTTACTGCTGTCACTATTATTATTATGTTATTTAGTCAGTCACTTGGGTATTTACTGAGTCACTACTAGGTGTCAGATGCAGGGTTAGGTGTTGGTTATCCAGTGATGAGCAAAACAGAAAAGCTTGGAGGTTAGGGGAGGAAACAGAAAAATAATAATCAATTACAGTGAAGCGTGATGCCACAGTAGGGAAGTGTAGAGTTCCGTGGGAGTGCTTAAGAGGGATAGTGAACTTAGTTTATCTATCCAGAGTCAAGAAGATCCCCTAGAGAAGGAAATGAAAATCCACTCCAGTGTTCTTGCCCAGAGAATCCCACAGATAGAGGAGCTTGGGAGGCTACAGTCCATGGGGTCGCAAGAGTTGCGCCCAACTTAGTGACTACACCACCGCCACCAAGGCTTGTTTTGAAAGCTGAGCAGGGCAGACCAAGGAGAGGGAACAACCTGGGCAAAGGCGTGGAGGTGTGAGTGAGCCCGGTTACTGGAGGAGTGACAGACAGGTTGCTTTGTCTGAACCGCTAGGGTGTGTGATGGTGGGTGGCAGGAGATAAGGCTGGAAATGGAGGGAGGCTTGTTTGTCATTGCCACGGAGTATATACACTACTTTGGATAGATGGCTTTTAAGCAGCAAGAGAACACAACCAGATCTGTATTTTAGAAAGATTACTCTGGCTCCACTGGGGAAGAAAAATTGGAGATGGATGAAACGAGAGGTAGGTGGGACCTGTTAGTAGGCTGTTAAAAATATTCAGGCGATAGACAGGGAAGGTCTGACCCCAAGTAGTGGCTGTGAGGATGTTCAACAAGGTGAGAATTAGCAGTTAGCAGACTTCATGAGCAGAGAGGTCATACAGAGGAGTCTCTGCCTAGAAGAGATAAGGATGTATTAGGTAATGTGTGGAGGAGCTCGAAGTTCCAGGATGCAGGAAGGCAGGTTCAGGGCTGGGTCAAGTGGAGACCTGGTTGTGTTGTATCTCAGTTAGAGGTCTCTCCACAGCTATGGGATGTTGAGGTGAGAGTCAGACAGGTGAGGAGGCTTCTCTGGGGTGGGTGGTGTTAATGTGGTGGTTGGTGGCTTGATAAGGGACTTGAATATATAAGTGACAGCGAAGCTTGTGAAAATTTTATTGGCCCCTGAAAACAAAGATCACCTGATTAGTTTTGTCAATGTACAGGACCCATATTCAACCAGAGTGATGCAGATGCTGGTGCGGACTTTTAATAATTCATTTCCAGGGCCTTCCCTGGTGGCTCTGGTAAAGAATTGCCTGTCGATGCAGGAGACACGGGTTCAGTCCCTGAGCAGAGGAGATCCCACGTGCGATGGAGCAGCTAAGCCTGCGCACCACAACTATTGAGCCCGTGCCCTAGAGCCTGTGCTCTGCACCAAGAGAAGCCGCCACCATGAGAAGCGCACACACCACAGCTGGAGGGTGGCCCCCATTTGCCGCAAGCAGAGAAAGCCCTCGCAGCAACGAAGACACAGGACAGCCAAAAATAAAAAAAATAATGCATTTCTTTCAGCAAACATAAAGAAAGTATGTATTAGGTACTGGGCATAGATGCAAGGTAAGTGCTTCTGGTTCTTGGGTTTTAACAAGACATTTTAGCAGAAGAAGCTTACTGGGTGAAATTCAGAGAGCTGAAACGGAAGCTTAAGCTGACTGAGAAGTTGTTCTCTGTTAGACATAAATGCTGTTGGTGACTTGTAGGATATACTGGAAGTGAAGAAGTTGGGAGACTAGTAGCGCTTTCTTTTCGTATTGTGCCATCTTAGAAATAAGCAATGTGCAGTACGGGTAGTGGTGCTCCCAGTAAAATGACGTTGACTTAAAGGAGCTAAAGGATTGATGCAGTTTAATTAAGTTTTGGCTTCCCAGGTGCTTCAGTGGTAAAGAACCTGCCTGCCAGTACAGGAGATGCAGGAGACACAGGTTTGAGCCCTGGGTCAGGATTATTTTTAATTAATTGTAATAATTAGAACAATTTTAAACAATTATTTTAAATTTTTCTGACCGTGAGCCCCACATGTGGAATCTTAGTTCCCCATCCGGGGACCGAACCTGCACAGCCCCCAACCCTGGCACCCCTAGCATTGGACGCACAGAGTTTTAACTGCTGGACCCCCAGGGTAGTCCCTAGGATTGATGTAGTTTAAAAATAAGAAATAGGATTTCTTTGGTGCTAATAATTAACATTACCAATTAATACTTAGGAGACAGAGATTGCACACTACTGTAGAAATAGAGAAAGCACACAGTATGTAGCTTTTCAGTCTTCAAAATGTCCTTGTGCATTATTTTTAGTTTTTTTACCCTTTCATGGCTGTTGCAGGACCAATATTTGGAGACAGAGACAACACGGGAGACTAGGTGGTGACAAGAAGAAATAAAAGCTGATAATTAGGAGATGAGCCCGTCTCCTTCTTTAGTGAACCTGTTCACTTATCTTGAGTTCAATTCTGTAAACGCCAGTTCAGTTCAGTTCAGTTCAGTTGCTCAGTCGTGTCTGACTCTTTGCAACCCCATGAATTNGCGGGAGACTAGGTGGTGACAAGAAGAAATAAAAGCTGATAATTAGGAGATGAGCCCGTCTCCTTCTTTAGTGAACCTGTTCACTTATCTTGAGTTCAATTCTGTAAACGCCAGTTCAGTTCAGTTCAGTTCAGTTGCTCAGTCGTGTCTGACTCTTTGCAACCCCATGAATTGCAGCATGCCAGGCCTCCCAACTCCCGGAGTTCATTCAGACTCATGTCCATCGAGTCAGTGCTTATTATTTATAATAAGCTAGAAGCTCTAGAGAATTCAAAGAAGAATGTAAGTCGTGTCCACCCTCCAGGAACCCACTCGCTCATGCTGTCCTTTCACTTCCCATTTAGCAGTTTAGGCTCGGCTTCAGTCGCATCACTGAAAAGTGATGCGTCATTTGGAGTTGGGATGTATAGCAGCAAGTGAAGANTGTCCATCGAGTCAGTGCTTATTATTTATAATAAGCTAGAAGCTCTAGAGAATTCAAAGAAGAATGTAAGTTGTGTCCACCCTCCAGGAACCCACTCGCTCATGCTGTCCTTTCACTTCCCATTTAGCAGTTTAGGTTCAGCTTCAGTCGCATCACTGAAAAGTGATGCGTCATTTGGAGTTGGGATGTATAGCAGCAAGTGAAGGGAACCAAGTGATTCATGGACTATTGATGGGAATTGCACAGGAAAAGAGATTGTTGTTATTGATGGGGTCGGGAAGGGGGCAGATCTATTTGGTAGGCTCTCCACACTGGCTTGGTAGGAAAAAAAAGGTACAATAGTTTATACAGATCCATAAAATAACTTCAATGGACAGCTTGCTCTGTCCTGCCCATGAAGCAACATGGATAAAGTGATATTTGGAATAAAAAAGATAGACATGTAGGAAATTTCACTGGGCAGTGAAGAAAATGTGTCTTAAAGGAGATACTGTGGGGCATTTTGAAGGGCTGACTGCTATTTAGATTCTGATGACAACCCTGGATTTTCAGCCAGACTACCTCATTTGGCCACTCTGTCCATCTCTGTTAATATTTAACTTATTACCTATAATCCCCTAAGTGCCCACAGCAAAGTGGAATTTAGTGACGTAAAGGGTTTTGTCCAGTAGACTGACACTTGAGCTTTGGGGAAATTGAGACCTGAGGGATGGCTGGGAGCATGGTGAGGCTCTGGGCCTGCTCAAGCTATGTCGTCCGGTGACGCATAATGCTTCTTTCAGACCCAAGGCGTAGACGTGGGGCATGGAGTCTGTATCCTCTCACTTTGACACACTTGGAGGATGCACCTACAGGTGATAAAATGAAAGTGTATCTACTTGAATTTGTCATCATGATTGAGGTAAACAGAAAACCATAAAAAGCCTAAACCTCTTAGAAAGTCAAAAATCTCCTTCCCTAGTTTTCTGTGTCACATAGGAAGTTATCGCCAACTTAGGTGCTTAAAACAACTTACTTTTACTATCTCTGTCGATCTGAAACTTGGCCATTGTTTAGCTGGGTTCCCTACTCAGAGTTTCAGAAGGTTGAAATCAAGGTGCTGGCTGGGCTGAGTTCTCATCCGGAGGCTCGACTAGGGAGTGCTTAACTTCCAGGCTCCGTTAGGTTGCTGGCAGAGTCCTGTCCTTGTGCCTGTAGAATTCATGGCCCCATCTCTGAAGCTTCACATCTCTGACCTCTAGACCCTACTTAAAGGGCTCACCTTCTTTAGGTCAGGCCCACGCAGGACAATCTGCCTTTGAGTTAACCTCAAGTCAACTGATGAGGGATTTTTCACTATACCTGCAAACCCCCTTCATCCTTTCCAGGTAACATAACCTAATCGTGAGGATGGCATTGAATCCCTTCTGCCATTTTCTGTTGACTAGAAGCAAATCATGAATTCTGCCAGCACTTGAGGAACTCTGCAAGGGTGTGATTTACTGAGGGTCATCTTTGGCTGTGTCTGCCATAGCAGGCTATCGATTAAGGAATTTATAGGAACAGTTTTATTGATAGAAAAATATGTAAGCTTTTTTTTTTTTTTCATTCATGATGGCGGTAGAAATGAACTTTATACAGAATAATGCAGGTCTGGAAGGGGTGGTTTGGGCAGTAAGGCCTCCTTTACCTCCAGGTCACTTCCACAAACCAGTGAGCCTGTCTGGGGCTAGTGGGGTGCCAGGGTTCTGTGGGGGAACAGTGACTGGGGGCTTCTTCCTGATCTAGGTTTTTCCCCTTGGAAAGGGAAGAGTTGTTGGATAATTGTCCTTTTTCTCTTCTTGGCTGCTGCGATTTGGCACAATAACCTGAAAAATAATTAACATCTGATGTGAATGGCAACAAGGAAAAAAGCAAGATGTGCTTTATGGCTAATCATGTCTCTAGACCCAGGATTTTCTTTCCTTTTTTTTGCCTTTGATTTGTTGATTCTTCCCATTTTGAGGTGGGGGCTGGTCTAGGAGATGGTGAAAACATGGAGAGAGTTCTTTTCTTATGCCTGTGGCTGGAAAAATGAAGAGAAGAGGGACAGTGAGAAATAGGCCACCAGATACGCTAGTGGTTGGGCAAGAAAACACAGAGCCCCAGTCAGTTTGCGTGGCTTTCTTGTCAGTATAACCCGGCACTGGGGTTTGCTCTCTGCCCTTACTNAAACATGGAGAGAGTTCTTTTCTTATGCCTGTGGCTGGAAAAATGAAGAGAAGAGGGACAGTGAGAAATAGGCCACCAGATACGCTAGTGGTTGGGCAAGAAAACACAGAGCCCCAGTCAGTTTGCGTGGCTTTCTTGTCAGTATAACCCGGCACTGGGGTTTGCTCTCTGCCCTTACTCGGTGACGCACCTGGCACATGGTGAGCATGATTAAGGAGGGACATGTATCCTCCTGGATGGAAGAAGAAAGAGTCGGGGAAGCAGATGTTTGATTACAGCAAAAATGAGCATTTACAGAAACCTGGGCCTGGATTGCTAAGAGATATTATAAGACGGTAAGGGATGGGGGCCTAGAGGAAGGACCCAGAACAGCTGTTGCTCAGAAAGCCCATTGGGGTCAGCAAACGCCGGCTGAATAGTGAGCTTCAACTCTTGGTGGTCAGTCACTCAATTTTATCACTTGGACTCAACCTAATGGACTTGGTGGGTCAATGGTTTCTGAAATCTACAACTGGACTTCACTGGCCTATGGTCAGCTCCACTTAAATTGCCAGTGCTAAATGGATGGGCCGAGACTGAATCAGTGCCCCTTGTGGACCGTCCCACCCTCGCTTTCAGTGTAAGAAAGNTTTATCACTTGGACTCAGCCTAATGGACTTGGTGGGTCAGTGGTTTCTGAAATCTACAACTGGACTTCACTGGCCTATGGTCAGCTCCACTTAAATTGCCAGTGCTAAATAGATGGGCCGAGGCTGAATCAGTGCCCCTTGTGGACCGTCCCACCCTCGCTTTCAGTGTAAGAAAGGGCTGCTCTCCTTTGGATACGCTTTGTTGTTCAGGTGCTAAGCCATGGTGACTCTGTGACACCATGGACTGCAGCATGCCAGGCTTCCCTGTCCTTCACTGTCTCCCAGAGTTTACTCAAACTTATGTCCNGCTGTATGACCCACAGATGAAAAATCATAGAAATCCATAAATCTTCTCTGTGTGAATCAAACACTCACAAAGACACAAACACACGCACCTGTGCACACTCAAAGACACAGAAACAGTTGTGACAGGACTTCCCTGCTGGTCCAGTGGCTGACAATCTGCCTGCCAGTGCTTGGTCCGCACCTCAGTCCCCAGTCAGGGAACTGAGATCCCACAGGACACGGAACTACTAAGCCAGCACGGTGCAGCTATGGAAGTTCAGCTGCTCTGGAGCCCATGTGCCACAATCCACGTGCTGCAAAGGAGCAAGGAAGCTCCCTCCTGCTGCGACTAAGACCCAAAGCAGCCAAACAAATACATTAAAAAAAAAAAAAAAAAAGAGTAAAGAGATGTTTAAAAGCCCTAAATTTGAAATTTCAGAGTAAAAAAGATAAGTATTAAAATGAAAAATAATTAGATGAGCTAACAAGTAGACTAGACCCAGCTGAAGAGAACATAAGTGAACCAGAAGCTGGATCTGAGGACACTGGCATAAATGCAACACAGGGGAGCGGGGGTGAGAGTGAGGGCTGTGCTGGCTCTGGTGTGAATTTTGTCGTGGGGAGAGCTAAGGNGGAGGAGGAAGTGAGCTGACTCAGGAAGTGGCTTCTGGAAAGTGCAAGGTGGGAGGCCCTGAGATCTGAGCTCAACAGCTTAGACAGAGACGCTTCTAGCACCTGGGCAGCAGCCAGAAGATGAAAATAAACTAAAAGTAATGCAACCAAATATCTCCCGTGTGAGGATAACAGTTCTTTTAACTTTGTCCTTTATCACTTTCAACCCTTTGTAACTTATTTTACAGTGAATCTTTATTATATCATGTGCTATACATATACATCATAATCAGAATTATAAAGCTTCACTTAAATTTTTAAGAAAGAAGGCAGGTGGGGAGGAAAGTGAAGAGCTGGGGACATGAGGCTGGACTTCCTGGGCTCCATGCCTGGGCTCCGGGCAGTGACGCACACAGGCTTTTCTTCTCTTCTCAGGACCGAGTTCTCTCTGGAGGCCAAGCAGAATCTTTACCTTCTTTTGAGAGGTGTGGTCATATGTTAGGACTCTGTCACCTCTTTGATGCTTTTAGGGCAGTTTTTGTATTTTCCATGGCATTTTCAGCTATTTGCTGTGGGAAGAATTGTCCGTACAAGTCAGCCCATCTTTTCCAGTGGTGGAAATTCTATGGCAGAACAGCTCAGTCAACATATGATGGGTCCTGGAGCAGAGAATGTGCGTGCTAACACGTGACCTGAAGGTGATTGGTCAAGGGTTTTACAAGGCCAAGGTATTTTCAGCTCATTTTCCAAAGCATTATTTAACTCCACACAAGAGGACTAAGAAGATACTCCAGCATAAAGAAAATAACTAATTCATGTTCTCCCTCCATCCCCAGTCACCCAAGTCCTCTATTTAGAAACCACTGCACTTAGGAATAACTTATTTCTCGTCTCAGAAATGTACATCTAGACGTTAATGAATACTGTTATGTCAGGGAAAGAGCTCAGGGCACAGACAGGAACAAATTATTTGCAAATTCATATATATGAAAAAGAACTTGCTTTAGAATATACATAGAACCATTACATTCAACAATATAAAAATAGACAGCAATTTAATTAAGGAAACGTCTGGACAGGCACCTCTTCAAGACGATATGGAAATACATACAAAAGATGCTCAACACCACATGTTATGAAGACATGCAAATAAACACAGCAATGACACATTCTGACACACCTAGTAGAGTAGCTAGAATCCAAGAGCCGGTGATGCCAAGTGCTGACCAGGACATGGAGCAGCAGAAACCCTCGGTCATTGGGCCAGGAACAGGAAGCAGCGCAGTCACTAGAAATGAGAGTCAGCAGTTTCTTATGAAGCTACACAGTGACTCTCCATCCAGTCTGCTCATCAGTCTAGTACTTCTCCATCTCACTGGAAAACTCATATTTGCACAAACCCCTGCANCAGAAACCCTTGGTCATTGGGCCAGGAACAGGAAGCAGCGCAGTCACTAGAAATGAGAGTCAGCAGTTTCTTATGAAGCTACACAGTGACTCTCCATCCAGTCTGCTCATCAGTCTAGTACTTCTCCATCTCACTGGAAAACTCATATTTGCACAAACCCCTGCACACCAGAGTTTATATCAGAGCGCCCCTTAAGTGTGGACTGCACGTGGTGACTTCCTTCCAAAGACTACAGTGTGGACAGCGAGGAAGTAAAACTAGAAGTTCACAAGGAGAGACCTAGGAAATCTATCTTAGGTGGGTGCTGAAGTGAATTTATTAGTGATATTCCAGTGGAGACTATAAACCGTTGATATGTAGAGAATGTCACTTCATCTCTGTGGTCTTCTTTGCAAAAACCCGACTCAACTGGAGAGACATTCCATACTATCCCTGAGAAATTCTCAAAAACATCCAGGTCATTGACAAAAAGGGAAGTCTGAGAGACTGTCATGGCCAGAGGAGCCTGAAGGAGACATGATTAGAACCTAATTTATATCATGTGTCTTTGATAGGCTCTTGGGTCATCAAAAAGAAAGTCCCACCAGGCAAGAAAGGCTTCCAGGGCCCAGCCTCCATCCTCAGCCTCCCACTCTCTCCCACCTCGGTTCCCTCCAGCCACCAGACCAATCAAGGCTTGAGCATCAAGTATGTGCCAGGCACTGTCCTGAGCACTTTCCATATCAACCCAACCAGCCCTCACCACATCCCTGAAACGTCACCCGCTTTGCAGATGCAGATGAGCACAGAGGGAAAATAACTTGTCTGGAGTAACACAGCTGAGAGGGTGGGGGAGGTCATGCTGGGGTGCAGAGTCCCCAGGTGGAGTTCAGTCTGCAGGGACTTGGTCCGTCCTGTGACACCACCACACCGTCCAATATACACACATGACTCCTTATCAGCGTTTTCCCTCTATATAGACCAGAGCTGCCCTGTCAACTCCTGTTCATCCTCAAGGCTGATTTCAAATGTCCCNATACAGCTAAGAGGGTGGGGGAGGTCATGCTGGGGTGCAGAGTCCCCAGGTGGAGCCCCCACTCTCCAGTCTGCAGGGACTTGGTCCGTCCTGTGACACCACCACATTGTCCAATATACACACACCACTCCTTATCAGCGGTTTCCCTCTATATAGACCAGAGCTGCCCTGTCAACTCCTGTTCATCCTCAAGGCTGATTTCAAATGTCCCCTCCTCAGGAAGGACATCCTGAGCTGCTCCCAGACTAGAGAGGCACCCTTGCTCTCTATTACAAATGCCTATTTTTCAGCTGGACTATTTAGCATTGAAACACACAGGGCACGTTCTTGGGGTTCCCTTGTGGCTCAGCTGATAAAGAATCCGCCTGCAATGCGGGAGACCTGGGTTCCATCCCTGGGTTGGGAAGATCCCCTGGAGAAGGGAAAGCCTAAGCACTCAATGTTCTGGCCTGGAGAATTCCATGGACTATACAGTCCATGGAGTCACAGAGTCAGACCCGACTGAGCGACTTTCACTTTCACCTAATGCATCCCCAGGGCCTGGCAGAAAGCATGTGCTAAATAAATATTTCAGTTAAAGACTTAATAAACTTCCTCAAAGCATCACTGGGATTCCCAGGTGGCCCTAGTGATAAAGAATTTGCCGGCCAATGCAGGAGGCGTTAGAGACGCGGGTTTGATCTCTGAATTGGGAAGATCTCCTGGAGGAGGGCAAGGCAATTCACTCCAGTATTCTTGCCTGGAGAAGCCCATGGACAGAGGAGCCTGGCAGGCTACAGTCTACGAGGTTGCAAAGAGTGGAACATGACTGTGTGACTTAGCATGCACGCACGCAAAGCGTCATTAGGGAGAACTTCATGTTTATAGTATTGATCGGCTGAAATATTTGGACGAACCTTCCCACTTAATAGCCTTTTTTTCCCCCCTGATGAGATATAATTCACTTAAAAATAGACTCTTCATATTTGAAGAGTGTTATCTGAAGGCTTAAAGATTCTGTCTGATCATAGAATTCAAAAGTTGTTCATTTCTGTAGAAGCATTAGAGAGACAGAATTGGGTTCATCATAAGGTATTGTTTTTATTAACAGTTACAATTACACAGGAATCAGCTTCTTTGGTAGCAGCTGAATTCTCCATCACTAAAGGAGTTCAACTGTTCCCTCTGGATGTTGTATAGAGAAGGATGATGTTGTGAGAGGTTCAACCCCATGGTCTCTGAAGCCCTCTTCCTCTCTGAAGTTGCCATAGTGATGGCATTCTGGGCTGGTTGTCTCAGGACCTGGCTTCCACCAGCTGTGTGATCCTGGGCTGGGCACTTCTGAGTCTCATTCCAAACACTTGATACTTTAGCTGTGACTATATCTGACTGACTTCAGAGTAATATATGGAATAAATCGGACAGTACATGTACATTTTTGTTTTCTTCTTTTTTCTGCATCATGACAGCCAAAATCAGCTCTTTCCTTTTTTCATTTTTTTCTGATTGCACACCACATATGAACAAAAACAGCAAGTAACTTTTTAAATGGAAAAAAATTCACCCGTAGTCTCACTACCTAATATGATAATAGTACCTTCTCCATTCTCTTCCAGTGTGACCAAGAATTTATTTATTCTTAGTAATCTATTGTAGGTTCTTGAAAAATTATTTTTTCTTTTCACCATGCCCTGCAGCTTGTGGGATCCAGGTCACCCCCCTCGACGGATCCTTAGTTCTGCAACCCTGCATTGGAAGTGCAGTCTTGACCACTGAACCTTCAGGGAACGCCCTATTGTAAGTTCATGAATTTACAGAAGTCAGAACATTGCACAACTATTCTTTCCACAAATATAGCAGCACACTAACAATAAGAACAAAGGAAAGCCAAACACACAGGCCCTTATAAAGTTGTGCAATATGAGGATGATGACAAACTCACGATTTTTGTAAATCTCAGAGGGAAGAGTCAGGCCAGCCACACTATTGTCTAGACCACCTTTGGACTCTGTAACATCAGTCCTTCCCTGAGTCTCCAGCCTGCTTGCCAACCCTGCACCTCTGGACGCACAAGACCCCCAGGCTCATGAGCCAAGTTTTTAAAAAAAATCTCTCTCTCTTTCACACACACAACACAACATTTCTCACACACTGGGAAGGGATCATTACTCATAAATAGTAGAGTTTACTTTCAATCCACTGGTTCTGACCTCAGGATCAAGCTCTGCAGTGTTTTTGCACGGCTGCGTCTGAACCAGGTGGAGGAGTCTTACTTACTGCCTCTGGTTTGTGGATGGACACTTTGATCAGGAACTTTCATCCTCCAGAACAGCAAGGTGGAGTACGCAGAGCCTTGTGTGGTTGATGGAGGTGCCAAACTTCTTTGTCGATGAGACCAAGCTCTTGATGAGTCAGGTGAGGATTTCCCACTAAATCTGAGAAATGTGCAGTGATATCAAGCCAACCTAGAGATTGGTCTGAACAAAGAGCACCCACTGATGAAAGCAGGCAGGAGCCCGAGAGAAAGGAGGGGGAGCGGTGCTCTCCACCTCTCCCCAGTCCTCAGGAGCGAGAGGCCCTCTGGATGGACTTTCCTTAGTATCAGGTGAAGCAGGGGAGTGAACACAAGCCATCACCTGAGGATGAAGGCTGGGGTCTGTGTGCCATTAATTAATTATTAATTCAGCAATCTCACTGCTCAAGGATACATGCTTAGCAAATAATGTGGGGGCTCTGGAGATGGGGAACTAGAGTATAACCCAGTGTTGGTCATTAGAGGGCTGACAGTGACTGTATGGATGATACTCCTCTATTTCTGGGAACTCCTGATGGGCCCTCTGGTGCATGTGCAGAGATGTCCCAGACCAGAACCTCCTTCAAGGCTAAAAGTGAAGCAGAGGAATAGTGT
This sequence comes from Neotragus moschatus, assembly GCA_006410615.1. Taxonomy (NCBI): domain Eukaryota; kingdom Metazoa; phylum Chordata; class Mammalia; order Artiodactyla; family Bovidae; genus Neotragus; species Neotragus moschatus. Next base: position 99,932 of record SJYA01003160.1, on the reverse strand, counting down.
CCTAAAGTTCATAGGCCAGACACCCCAGCAGTTACAGTTTACTGAATGAGTTGGAACTTTGGATAGAACTTCACCCACGTGGATGATTAGGAAAATCATAAAAGGCAAAAAGGAAAAGAAAATGAAGACATTGCAAGCAGTCAGGAGTTAGTGTGCAGCAAGGTGGGGAGTGCAATCAGGCACAGTGGGTCCAGGGAAGATGTTGTAGTTTAATAATTTCTCATTAAAGTCACTTGAGGGTTCAGCTCTGTTGAGACAGTGTGTGGAAGGCCTTGCAATCAAGTCAAGACATGAACTGGAGGTACAATCAAAGCTGAATGGTGAGGGTCCTCATCTCTTATCTGTTGAGCCTTACAGGAGCAAAAATTCAACCAAGTGGTCACATCCAGTTACCTGCACAGACCCACCTTCTAAGGGCTCACAGTGTGAGAGGAGAGGGGGACTCGCAGTGATGCTGGAAGTGTGTCAGTGCTGGTCGAGGATCTGGAGCTGGAGACTCTGGAGCCCAGGGAGGGTGTGTTGTGTCCAGGCTGGGGCAACCCCAGAGTTACTTGTATTGGATTCTGAAATTCATTCAGGCATTTTCTCAGCACCAGTTTGGTGCCTGTTATTGCCCAGCTGTTTTATACTCAGCACCTGGAGGACGAGTGCACTGAGCGGGATGTCCTCCTCCATGAATGCTGTGCCCTGTGACTCTGTGCTCAGGATCGTGTGCTCAGAATACCAGACCATTGGCTCAGAAGAGACCTGCAGGGTCGTAATCTAACCTTCCATTTAGGGGAAATAAACAGAGAACAGTGGGAGTTGAATAACTTGCCCAGTTAACACAGTTCAAGCAAAGTCCAAGTCTGAAAGTCTCCATCCAGTGCTTTTTCAAAACATCCTGTACCCAAGTGTAAACCACTCCTCAGTGCAGAGCTGACAGCAGGTAAAGGAAATCAGAATCAGGGAACCCTATTAGTTTGTCCTAAAACTCAGCAGTGGCCACAACACTGGAAAGTTCCAATCCATTCCAATCCAAAGAAGGGCAATGCCAAAGAATCTTCAAACTACCACACAGTTGCACTCATCTCACATGCTAGCAAAGTCATGCTCAAAATTCTCCAAGCCAGGCTTAAACAGTATGTGAACCATGGATTTCTAGATGTTCAAGCTTGACTTAGAAAAGGCAGAGGAACCAGAGATCAAATTGCCAATATCCATTGGATCATAGAAAAAGCAAGAGAATTCCAGAAAAACACCTACTTCTGCTTTATTGATTTTGCCAAAGTTTTTGACTATGGATCACAACAGACTGTGGAAAATTGTTCAAGAGATGGTAATACCAGACCACCTTACCTGCCTCTTGAGAAATCTGTATGCAGGTCAAGAAGCAACAGTTAGAATTGGACATGGGAAAAGAGACGGGTTCCAAATAGGGAGAGGAGTACATCAAGGCTGTATATTATCATCCTGCTTATTGAATTAATATGCAGAGCACATCATGTGAAATGCCAGCCTGGATGAAGCACAAGCTGGAATCAAGACTGCCAGGAGAAATATCAATAACCTCAGATACACAAATAACACTACCCTTATAGCAGAAAGGGAAAAGAAACAAAAAAGCCTCTTGATGAAAGTGAAAGAGAATGAAGAAGCTGGCTTAAAACTCAACATTCCAAAAATTAAGATCATGGCATCCGGTCCCATCTCTTCATGGCAAATAGATGGGGAAACAATGGAAACAGTGACAGACTTTACTTTGGGGGGCTACAAAATCACTGCAGATGGTGACTACAGCCATGAAATTAACTGCTCTTTGGAAGAAAAGCTATGACCAACCTAGACAGCATAATAAAAAGCAGAGACATTGTTTTGCCAACANCTCTTCATGGCAAATAGATGGGGAAACAATGGAAACAGTGACAGACTTTACTTTGGGGGGCTACAAAATCACTGCAGATGGTGACTACAGCCATGAAATTAACTGCTCTTTGGAAGAAAAGCTATGACCAACCTAGACAGCATAATAAAAAGCAGAGACATTGTTTTGCCAACAGAGATCCCTCTAGTGAAAGCTATGGTTTTTCAGTAGTCAAGTATGAATGTAAGAGTTGGACTACAAAGAAAGCTAAGCACTGAAGAATTGATGCTTTTGAACTGTGGTGTTGGAGAAGACTCTTGAGAGTCCCTTGGACAGCAAGGAAATCCAACCAGTCAATCGTAAAGGAATTCAGTCTTGAATATTCATTGGAAGGACTGATGCTGAAGCTGAAGCTCCAATACTTTGGCCACCTAATGCAAAGAAGTAACTCACTGGAAAAGACCCTGATGCTGGGAAACACTGAAGACAGGAAGAGAAGGGGACGACAGAGGATGAGGTGGTTGAATGGCATCATCAACTGGATGGACATGAGTTTGAGCAAACTCTGGGAGTTGGTGATGATCAGGGTGCTGCAGTCCACGGGGTCCCAAAGAGTCAGAGACAACTGAAAGACTGAACTGAACTGAAAGGGGAAACCAATTAAGAGATGGGTCTGCGTTTAAGGCAGGGGGGCTTTGAGTTTCACCCCTGGAGCTTTTCCTTTCTTCCTGCCGACTTCTGTCCCTGTTGTGGAGGGTGGTGGCAGCGGGGACAGGTGAAGGTGTTGATGGAGTCAGAGGAGGAGTCCAGGAAGAGCTGGGGGAAAGGAGGCCAAAAAGGACGGTGTGTCTTCCCTCAGAGGATGGCCAAATCTGACCTTGGAGCAACTGAAAGAGAATCTCTGAGGGAGTAGAAAGCAATATTCTGCAACCAGGTGGACAGTTATTTATTGATTTTTCTTTTTCCCCAGAGCCTACAAGACCTGGATCGATGCCAGATGGAGCCAACTGATCACAATGGCCTCACACACCCAGGATTTCAGTCTCAGGTCAGATCCCGGCTCCATCAGTCTAACAGAGGAAGCTTAAAATTTGCAGCCAGCAGGCCTGAATTCAGNGGGACAGATTGGAGAGTCTGCCTGCTCAGACGAGAGCGCCATACGGACCACCTCACACCTGTGCAGTGCCATCTGTGCTCGCTGCCCACTGTTTCCAAAACAGTGGTTTTTGTGCTTTAGGTGCATTCTGCATCTCATGTGCTGATGTCTGTGGCGACTGGTGGTGTAAAAACAATAGCAGACATTCGGTCCTGAGCTCAGTTGACCTCTCACGGGTGGGAATAGCAGACTCACTCGGCTCTGCTTCTAAGAGGAGTGACCGTGAGCCCTTTCACTGTTGCCTAAGGGTTTTGGATATTCCTCCCAGACTCTGAGTGATCCTTTACCCATCTCATTTCAGCCTTTACCCATCTCCTGCCATGTGTCTGGACTTCTCCCTTTATCTCTTACTGACTAGGAGGATCTTAGCATGTGGTACAGAGTAGGCACTTGGCTAGTAATTTTGTTTTTTAGTATTTTTATAGTTGATATTTTTTTCTGGTTGGTACAATAACCTTGGCTTCCCAGGTGGCTCAGATGGTAAAGAATCCTGCCAAGCAGGAGAAGTGGGTTCAATCCCTGGGTCAGGAAGATCCCCTGAGAAGGAATGGTGACACATTCCAGTATTCTTTTTTTTTTTTCAGTATTCTTGCCTGGAGAATTCCATGGACTTAGGAGCCTGGTGGGTCCATGGGGTCGAAAAAGAGTTGGACATGACTTAGTGGACGTAACAATAACAACGATAACCTTAGGATGCTTCATTTGCAGTTCTTGCCATTCCTTCCCTTTGAATTGACATTGATCTGATGGGCACAAATTATCAATCAGTCCATATTCTTCAACATTATGCCAAGAATATTTCTTTTAAAATGATCATTTCTCTGTTTTATCTATTTCTCCTTCCATTCTTCAACTTTGTTCATGTGGTTTGGTTCTCCTAGGCATAATTTTGCCACTTGGAAGATATTCTTCTTAGGTTTCCGAGTATGATGTTGGCAGTGGTGGTGGTATGAGTGGGTGAGAGGTGGGAAGGTGGTGGGGGGGTGGTTCCTAAGGAATATGCTATGAATTTCTGAAATAGGGCCTTGGATGGCTTTTCATCTCCTTAATTGAGTCTGAAAACATTAAGACTGGTAAATAACTCTGTGAAAATAATTAATTGGGCAAGTCTAAATATCTTCTTCAAAGAGAGATGAATTTATTTGCCTCCTACTACTTCTTTGTGTCCGTTTCTCCTCTCACCTGTTTGACTGTGGATAGAAGAGCCCAGAACCACTGGTGTTTTTAATCCGTAAGAGCAACATGGGGAGGAGGTGGGGGTGTTGATGACAAGGATGGAACCATCAATGTAAGTTTCAGATGATGAATGTTTTTCTCTAACCTGTGCTCACATTTGATTGGATAGTTACTAGTTTGGGGCACTGTAAATCTATTAGATTTTGATTATGTTGATTTTGACAGTGTGGTGGTATAGTAAGAATTTCCATCTCGCATTTTTATATTAAACTCCCTTGCATTTAATATCTGTATTTTTGTGTGTCTTCGCTTAGGATTATAACTGGGTGATTTACTTTTCTTATAAATGCTTCGGTTAAAAGTAAGGAGGGACTGGTACAGATTAAAGAGAGCCACTCTACTGCTTTTGTTATTTCTGTTGACATGTCTAAAATTTGGCTGGTCTTCATAGCTTTGGATCCAGTTCATCACAGAAGAGGGGAATTGCCACAAATAAGTCTGATGCATGACTCTGGGCTTCAGTTTCGTTTTGGCGGATTGACTCATTAATTCCTTGGAGCCTTGTGATTATTTCAGCAGACTCTAACACCTGGACAGTGGTGCTGGATCCTATGAAGCCTGGTGGACCTTATGAAGTGATGGCACAGCAGAGTCTCGGGAGGATAAACTTCACTCTGAGAGTTCATGATGTCTTGTTTGGAGACGTTTGGCTTTGCAGTGGGCAAAGTAACATGAAGATGACGGTTTCACAGGTAATTTGCAAAATCTCCGTGATAATAACGCTGATGATGAAGAAGAAAAAGAAGGACAGGGAAAGGGGCGAGGAGGAGAAGGAGGCAGAAGCCAAGATCTGTTCTACGTGCTTTCTCTGCATGTGCTAATTAATTCAGTTGAACAACTTCATAGGGCGAATACTTATAAGACATTGATATCTCACAGATGAGGACACTGGCCCAGCTGAGTTTAAGCTCCTGCTTAAGATCACAGCATAACTGCGGAGCCAGGATGTGAATGGGACCCCAAATCCTGCTTTGCTAGTCATGGCCAGTGTGCTGTCAGTGTGTAGGGCACTATTTTCTCACTGTCTTGGGCTGAAGGCAGAAGCTGCACTCTCTGATGGTAACAGATTTAATAGCAAGTCAAGGGCCATGCAGGTTACTCTTCTTGAATGGTCTTAGAAGATGAGCTTCTGGAGACGGCCTAGGAGATCAAAACAATTAGATTTTGTTTTGATGCTGAGCAGCTAACACACTCTGTCTTTTGTTGCCATGGAGATTTAAAAATTGAGACTGAATGTTGGCTTTGCCTCTTACTAGTTGTATGGCTTGGAGCAAATCACTTGGTGTTTATGAAACTTTGTTTTTAAAACATGCTTTTAAAAACTGTGGCTAAAATGAATATAACATAATGTTTATCATTTTAACTGTTGGTAAGTGTACAGTTCAGCAGCATTAAATATATTCATAGTGCTTTGTGTACCCAGTCACTGCTATCTGTCCCCAGAACTTTATCACCATCTCTAATGTTTACTCCATACCCATTAGACAGCAAATCCCCCTTTCTCCTTGCTCCTGCCACTGGTAACCTCTATCCTGCTTTCTCTCTATGAATTTGCCTCTTCTCGGCACCTCCTAGAAGAGGAATCATACGGTAGTTGTTCTTCTGTGTCTGACTTGTCTTTCTAAGGATCATGCTTTCAAGGTGCATGCATGTAGCACGTATCAAACTTTTGTCCCTTTTTATGGCTGAATTGTATTCCATTGTATAGGCCACATTTTGTTTATCCGTTCACCTGTGGATGAACACCTGGGTTGTTTCCACCTTTTGGCTATTGTGAGCAATGTTCATGGCAATATTAAATCAATGCTGTGAACATGGATTTACAGATAATCTGTTTCAGTTCCTGCTTTCAGTTCTTTTGGATATATGCCTATGACTAGAATTGCTGGGTTAGTTCTCTATTTAACTTTCGAGGACCCATCAAACCATTTTCCACAGTGGCCGTACCATTTTGCATTCCTACTAGCAATACACAAAGGTTCTAATTTCACTGCATCGTCACTGACAGGGGTTAGGTTTCATTCTCTGATTATAGCCACATTAGTAGGTGAGAAGTGGTATCCTAAGGTGGTTTTGATTTGCATTTCTCTAGCAATGAGTGATGGTGCATATTACTTTGTGTCCTTATTAGCCGTTTGTATGTCTTATTTGGAAAAATGTTTATTTAGGCCTTTTGCCCATTTTTGAATTGGGTTGCTTGTTGTTAAGTTGTAGGAATTTTTTTATGTCTTCTAGGTATTAATCGCTTGTCAGATGCATGATTGTAACTATTTTGTCTCATTCTCTAGTTTGTCAGTTTCATTTTTTGAGGGTGTCCTTTGATATATAAAAGGTCTCAATTTTTATGAAGTTCAGTTTATCTGTGTTTTCTTTTGTTGTTGTCTATACTTTTGGTATCATCTTCTTGATACTGTTGCCAAGTCCAGTGACATGAAGATTTTTCCAATGTTTCTGCTGAGAATATTTTAGTTTTAACTCTTAAATTTAGGTCTTTGAGTCTCTTTGATCACTTTTTTATATGTAGTGTAAGGTGAAGGTCTGACTTCATTCTTTTTGCAAGTGGATATCCACTTCTCCCGGCATCAATTGTTGAAAAGATGGTTCTTCCCCTATTGAATGGTCATAGCACTTTTTTCAGAAATTCATTGGCTGTATATATGAAGATTTATTTCTTGGCTTTTTAGTCTATGCCATTGGTCTATATCTCTCTCCTTATGGCAGTGCCATACTGGTTGAATTACTGTAGCTTTGTAGTAAGTTTCAAAGTTGGGACATGTAAGTCTCCTCCAAGAACTCCTTTTGTTAGTGTCAATTTTCCTCTGTTTTAGTCATGGCCTTGTAGATTAATTTTTCTTAAATTTTGAAAACTAGCATTTTTTTTCTCCCAGAGGCTTTACTGGGGTCTGTTTAAACCTGATAGAAGATCAGGAGGAAGAGCACTACAAGGGCTCCCAGGTAGGGATGGGCATACTCAGTAAACAGAAAACCCAGTGCAAACAGGGGGGATGCCAGCCTGTTGAAATGTTGTCAGGGAGGAAACTCAACTTGAAGTATTCCTGCCTCCATTGCTATTAGAGCAGTGAGTGAGTCCGACACATAATGAGTGAGTCTCCTAAGTGAAGCAGGATAAAGAGGACATCAAAAGGGCTTCCCTGGTGGTCCAGTGGTTGAGGATCTGCTTGCCAGTGCAGGGAACACAAGTTCGACCCCTGGTCTGGGAAGATCCCACTTGCTGCACAGCAGCTAAGCCCGGGAGCCACAACAGTTGAGCTTGTACTCTAGATCCCAAGAGCCGCAACTAACTTTAGCCACTTGCCCTAAAGCCCATTCTCAAGAGAAGCCCCCACAATGATAAGCCCGTACACCGCAACTAGAGAGTAGCCCCTGCTCGCCACAGCTAGAGAAAGCCCGGGCACAGCAGTGAAGACCCAGTGCAGCCAAACATAAATTTAAAAACAATTTTTTTTTTTTTAAAGGAAAGGACATTGAAAAAGTCATCAAAGAAGCAAACTTCTTAATTGTTTACTGGTACTCCAGCAAAACAAGAGTGGCAGAACAAAAGCCTTGGGGCTCTGAGATTTCTTTCTGGAAACAACTCTGCTTTCTGATTGAACACAAAAACAGTCTAGAATAAAGGGAGTGGATTTCTGGATAGAGTGGGATGGGGTTTTGCTTTGGGGCCTCAGAATTGTCCTTCCTTTGTTTGTTTAGTGCAAGCTATTTGATTTAAAATAAAAGTAAGGGAATCATTGCTATTTCAATTATATTAGGATCAGGGCTGGATAATAGCAAGTTCATAGTTATGTTTAAAGTTTATCAGCTTAAAACACTGCTGAGAGATTAGAAAATATATTTTTTTACTCACTCTCAGACCTCNCTTTGTTTGTTTAGTGCAAGCTATTTGATTTAAAATAAAAGTAAGGGAATCATTGCTATTTCAATTATATTAGGATCAGGGCTGGATAATAGCAAGTTCATAGTTATGTTTAAAGTTTATCAGCTTAAAACACTGCTGAGAGATTAGAAAATATTTTGTTTTACTCACTCTCAGACCTCCAGAGAAATTCATGTGAATTAAGTCCTTTGACACATTTGAAACTAGGGTTGATTTTCTTTGCTTGTCTTATTATCTGATTTTTCTATAATGAGCATGAAATATCTATGGTTTTTAAGACAAAGATATATAAACAAGAGATTGATATTCACTTAACTGATACCTTAAATATCTATCAAATATTAAATATCTATCAACGGCTCAATTTACAGTAAAGAGGCACATTCTATAAATAGGAATAAACGATTCAACTTGCATTAGGGATCCAAACTAATACGTTTATACTTTGACATGCACTTTTATTTGTTCCCATTAATAGGTTCAGATCTTGAAAAGATTATGATCTTCCCTAGTAGCTCTTTCTCTAAAACTCAGTTCCTTAAGTTGATTTTTATTTTCTCGCCTTTTTTCATTATCTACTTCTTCATTTTTGAGAGATATTTGAGTTTTAAAAAACTACAACTAGACCATGATCTCAATTAATCTTTTAAAAAAATGTATAAAATTGAGCCCTTGCACATACTTAAGGTCTCTTGTTTTGCTTCTGTAGCTTCTGCCCCTTCTGGCTTCTTTTTTTCTCTCTCGTAAAAAAAAAAAAAAAAAAAAAAAACCAGTTAATAAATAATGCTTTTAAAAATATTCTACTTTGGACATACCTATTTTCTTTCATTATTAGTTTTCTAATTTAAAAATCTAAATTCTTGCATTTATGTCTTCCTAACCAGTATTTTACTTAGTCTTGCTTTCTACCCTACTTAAATGTATGGAAACCTTTTAAATTTAAATGTTTGTTAAATTGGACTTAACTGGGCTCCATTTTAACATCAGTGAATAGAAGCAAAATTGAAGTTTCATCTCTTGATAGAAAGCATGGTTTTATATAGAAGTGGGATTGCTGTTAACTCATTAAGGAAAACAGTATTTTCCTTAATGCTTTAATTGCAGTTCCCTGTTTGCACAGAGAGGCATGGACCAGATCTGTTTGTATCTGCACAGTCAGGTTCTCAACTGCACTCTGTGCCAGGGGATCTCATCCCATTTTCTGTCAAGCTAAGTCACAGTTTGATTGTTAAGACCGAACACATTTTTTCCTGCCTGGAATTTACTCTTAAGCATTTTCTATATCGAACTAAGGCTATACAAGCTCTGAGATACAAGAAAATAGAAAAAGATTCCATCTGAAAAAGCCAAATGTTAATTTTGTTTGTTTTAAAATCACGCGCTTAGTCTGGAAGACAGCATTTTAGGTGCTGACAGCACCAAAAGCCAAATTTTCTAGTCTCTTAACACTCTGTAGAACTTTGTTTTTGGATCATAAAGATGCTTGACATGACTCCTCCTTTATTCATTTTCCTCCCTTCCCCTGAAGACTCCCAACACACACACACACACACACAGACACACACACACACACACACACGCACACACATACAGTGCCTCTCTCTTTCCCCTTCTCTCCGTGCATGTGACATTTCTAGGGAGACAAAATTTCCACCATAACCAGCCACTCTTCACAGTCAAATGAAGGAAATGGCAGATTGTGTGCCCATCTTGTTGTTAGGGTAAAGTGGAATTTTAAAATCGAGTGTTATTTATAACACCGAGTGAGATGTTTATAAATGGAGGAAAGTCTAAATGCTCATCTGTCACCTTCTAAGTCAGGGTACATCTTAAGACTTGGCTATTTCTAGTTAGGCTCAGAAGAAGGTGGCCAGTGTTCGATGGGAAACCCGGTTTTCCATATCTCAGCAGTCCCCACGTTTCTGCTTTACAAATCGGGCAATTAAAATCCAGAAGAGAAGGGCTGGTGCCACAGTACAATAAAAGATTCCCGGGAGGTATGATGACTGGCTTATTTATAGTTATTCTCTCATCTTTAAAGCTGCCGTATTGTGATGTGGTAGAAGGTAAAGTGGCGCGTCCCTGGTGGCTCCATGGTAAAGAACCCGCCTGCCAATGTAGGAGACACGGATTCAGTCCCTAGGTCGGAAAACCTCCTGGAGAAGGAAATAACAACCCACTCCAGTATTCTTGCCTAGGAAATCCCAGGGACAGGGGAACCTGGTGTGGTCTACCAGTCCATGGGTTGCAAAGAGTTAGACATGACTGAGTGACTAACACCCTCACTTCAAAAGCTGATATTATTTTGTAAACTATTATTATACATGATAATTACACAGTCCATCACTGCCCTTCGGACACAACTGAGCGACTGAGCACCCCCCCCCCCACTCCCACACACATGTGCCTTGCTCCCCTGTGAAGACCCCATACTACGACTCTCTGAGGAAATAGATTCTTGACGTTTCTTCATTAATTCAAGAATGTGGTGTAAAGGTTACAAAATGAACACTGGCGAGCAGCTGCTTTGATGGTGAACCATGGGTCCCCAGAGAGGTGGAGGGCTCTCCCCATCGCTGCAGCCTTAATGACTTCAAATACCTTGGTCTTCATTTACATCCTCATTTCAATACTTGGTAGAAAAATAATTACACCGAGGTGTTTGATGAGATGAAATTTGATCTCAGCAGATGGAGGAAGGCTTCCCCTTTCATCAGCAGGGAAACCAAGTGTCATTTAAATGAAAATCTTCCTGAAATCTCTTTATTCCTGAGTTTGCTGCCAACATCCCTGAGGAAATGCTTCCATCAAAAATGGCTTGGTGAGACCTACTGTAGGCACAGGGAACTCTCTGCTCAGTGTTATGAGGCTGCCTGGATGGGAGAGGAGTCTGGGGGAGAATGGATACATGTATATATATGGCCAAATCCCTTTGCCCTCTGTTCACCTGAAGCTATCACAACATTGTTCCCTAATCAACTACACCCCGATATAAAATACAAATTTTTTTTTTTTTTAAGGCTTGGTTATTCTGGGAAAGGATTCTCATTTCAGAAGTAATTGTCATCAGGTCCAGCAAGAATTCTCCCCATCCCCATTTTTTGCTAACACTTTCTGTGGCTTTTGAGTTTTGGCTTGAAATACTGCACACATGTGAGTTTGAAAATGGAAGTTTTCCAGCCAGGGCTTTGGATTCAGTTCTGTGTGTGCTGGTAACAATAGAGGACGATTCCACCCCCTCCCCCAGTTCATTTGGCCTTGTCATACTCTGGAGTGTTAGCAACGGGTCACCGCGCCACCTCCCGAGCTGGCCCTAGAGTTCCCAGTCAGTGCGGAAGCTGGTGTGGGTGGAGGGAGCGAAAGCGGTTTCATCCCCCGTTTCCATGGAAGCAGCATACGAGCCTTAGCGCTCCGTGCCGAACTGAATTTCAAGGGAGGTGACTTTTTACAGGTACTTGCCGCTGAAAAATAACTTCCCTGCCAAAATATACTGAGTGCATTAGCCTGTTCTTCGTCTTCAATGTTTATTCTGCATGAAGCTTGCCAGGCAAGATCCAGAATGGGCTAGCCTGGACTTCCTGTGGAATTTTCCTGAGACCATGTGTGGAAGCCCAGTAACCCTGGCAGCCCGGAGCCACGTCACCCAGGGAGCACTACAAGCTGCGGCTCCCACTGGGACCAAAGGGCCATTGCCTTTGCATCTGGCTGGCTTATTGGCCACAGCAGGCTCAGTGGCAAGTCAAAAGGCAATTCCAGGGGCAGCTCATCTCAGTGACATGCTCTGTGGGGCACTGCGGCTGTTCCTGCCCGGTGGGCCGCAGGGCCAGCTGTATTCTCTGTGGTGGGTAGGAGGGAAGGCGAGCCAGCTGCACACCCTGTGGCCAGCGGCCAATGGAGAGCAGCCCAGCCTCCTGCAGCCTCCAGTCTTGTCTCAGCTGGAACTCTGGTTCCCTGAGGCCAGTGATAACTGGCCTTCTTGAGGCTCCTATTAGGCTTTTGTTTGGGGATGACCAGACTGTCCAGAGGGGTAGAGAGGAGACTAGAAAAAACAAACACTCATTAAAAAGCAAAACAATGTTTTTATGACACAATCTTTTTTATTTTTTAAAAAATGTTTAATTGGAGGATAATTGCTTTACAAGGTTGTGTTGGTTTCTGCTGTTCAATAAGGAGAATCACCTGTAAGTATACTTACACTCGCTCCCTTTTGAGCCTGCCCCTGCCGTCCCACCCAGCTAGGCCATCACAGAGCACCCAGCTAAGCTCCCTGTGCTGGACAGCGGCTGCCCACCAGGGATCTATTTTACGCATGGTAGTGTAGATGCTACTCTCTCAATTCACCCTCCTCCACCCCATTAAAAATAAAAATAAAAACAGGCCTACTCAACATCAGGATTGAAGGAAATAGCACTTATGTGTGAGCCCTGAGAGGAAAGATGCTTGATAGGTTAACAAAGAAGCTATTAGGTGTAGCACACATATTCATGTCCAGAGGAACCCTAAGCCAGTCCTGTCACGTTCTTGGCAAAAGGTGAGGCTTCATGCAGTGGTTTGGGAAAAAGTGACGTGCCTTTGAATAGACCCTTCTCTTTGCCTGGTTTCTTGGGACTGATCTCAGCAATCACCCTGGACCCCGCCTTCCAAACTTCCGGGCCGCCTGTGCTTTTCTTGGGCGATTTTCCAGGACTGAGATGAGAAAATAAGCATTTTGAGGCTGATTTCAGGATGTTTCAGGAGTTCAAAAATCATTTCTCAGTTGTGTTTCTTTTTAATACACATCTCTTATGGGGTATGAAAGAAAGTGAAAAGTGAAAGTGAAGTCGCTCAGTCGTGTCCGACTCTTTGCGACCCCATGGACTGTAGCCTACCAGGCTCCTCTGTCCATGGAATTTTCCAGGCAAGAGTAATGGAGTGGGTTGCCATTTCCTTCTCCAGGGGATCTTCCCGACCCAGGGACTGAACCTGGGTCTCCCGCACTGCAGGCAGACGCTTTATTGTCTGAGCCACCAGGGAAGCCAAAAATATTTCTTTGAGCCAGTTTTTGGTGGGGGTGGGGACGGGCTGCAAGAATGCTGGAGTAGGTTGCCATTCCCTTCTCCAGGGGATCTTCTGGACTCAGAGACTGAACCCAGGTCTCCCGCATTGTAGGCAGATACTACACCGTCTGAGCCACCAGGGAAGTCCTTATGGGGTATGGATTACATAAACCTACCTCTCCATGGCCTTCTTGGCTCCATTTTTTTTTTTTTTAAGAAGATAATGCTATGGCTTTAATGGATACTTTTCCTGAATAGAAGTATTTTACTTTGAAGGTGTCGACCTTTTTAAGCCCAAACCCATCCATAGCTCCTCTCGTCCAATACAGACTTGTCCTTGAGACTGCAGATGTCATGGTGTTCCCCCCTTCTTGGGGGATATGACTTATCATGGTGTTTGTGGGTCAAGGTGGATCCAGGCAGTCTGGACTGGCCCATCATGGGTTTTGATTATGCATTCGGTTTCTGTATCCTGAAGGCGCAGAAGGAGCTGCAGGTGGGGGTGGGTGGGTGCGGTAGTGTCTATGAGGGGGCAGCAGCAGCATCAACCGTCCACTTGGTTGGTGTAAGAAATGACGTCCCTGCTTCTTTTCCAGGTGTTTAACGCCACAGGTGAGCTCTTGAACACGGCTGCCTATCAGTCTGTTCGCATCCTCTCCGTGTCTTCCACCCAGGCTCAGCAGGAGCTGGAGGACCTCGCCAAGGTTGACCTGCGATGGTCCAAGCCCACCTCGAGTAAGTGATGGCTGGAGTGCATGCCAACTCCTCTGTGTGTGGTTGGCGCCCTGTGTGGCATCTGTGAGCCTGAATTGGATTCTGTTGTGTCTGTCAGAATTTGCTCATCCATTTACTCATTTCTTATTGACCTCCCTGCCCTGCCCTGGTTCCTGGTGGCTCAGTGGTAAAGAATCTGCCTGCAATTTAGGAGATGCAGAGTTGATCCCTGGGACAGGAAGATCCCCTGGAGTAGAAAATGACAACCCACTCCAATATTCTTAGCTGGGAAATCCCATGGACAGAGGAGCCTNCCCTGCCCTGGTTCCTGGTGGCTCAGTGGTAAAGAATCTGCCTGCAATTTAGGAGATGCAGAGTTGATCCCTGGGACAGGAAGATCCCCTGGAGTAGAAAATGACAACCCACTCCAATATTCTTAGCTGGGAAATCCCATGGACAGAGGAGCCTGATGGGCTACAGGCCATGGGGTCGCAAGAGTCAGACACGACTGAGCAACTGAACCACCACCACCCACTTCCTGATGGGACTCGTTTCATGCGTTTCTTCCCAGGACTCCACAGCGAATTTGCCCCCTTGCTCTGAGCAGATGGCGCTTCCTCCAGCTTCATTGCCTCATGGAAGCCACTCAGCACAAACTCCGCCAGCATCTCCTCAGCGCCGGAAGCTCTCCTCTCCTCTTTCTTCCTCCCTTTCTGTCTGAACACAGCTGCCTGTTCCCTCAAGGCTGCCTCTGCCTTGGGCTCTTACCTTCTCCAGGGCCTCCTCTTGGCCTTCGGGTTCTCTCCTTTTACCCCCACCTGCCCCCGTCCAGCCTGCAGGGAACCTTTACTCCAGGCTGCTCTGCACCGGTCTCTGTTCTGGATCCCCAGGGTGCAGCTGTGATCAGGACCCAGTCCCCACCCTCAGGGCTTCACTGATCTGTAAGGAACACAGCCCTTTCTCCTGGAATGGCTCCTCTCTCCTTTGCTTTGTTAAACCTTCTTAGGACATCTCTCCGTTCTTTTCACTGCCTTCCTGAGTGTGTATCTTTTTTGTTGTTCATTCACTAGGTTGCATCTGATTCTTTGTGTCCCCATGGATTGCAGCATGCCTGGCTTCCCTGTCCTTCACCATCTCCCAGAGTTTGCTCAGACTCATGTTCACTGAGTTCGTGATGCCATCCAACCTTCTCGTCCTCTGTTGTTCCCACTCTTTAACCCTTTATAATCTGGCTGCTGTGTCCAGGTCGACAGCTGGTTCCCCCAAGGTTTCTACTGTTCTTTTGTGATGCGCTCTGGACAGCCCGTGGCATCGGCTCTGCTGACGGCTGCTCCTAGAAGCTGTGCCTCCCTCTGAGCCTGCGAAGTGCTTCCTCTCCCTCACGCTCCCTCTGTCTGCACCCTGCCTGTTTCTTTGCTTTCTTCAATCCCTTCCTCCCAAAGGGAGGTTCCTTGTGCTTTTTATAGTCCCTTTTTTTCACCTGTACATGCTTTACCTTGGTAACCTCAGTTGCTCCTACATTTTCAAGTGTTAATTCATTCAGCAAATATCTGGGTCCCTTTTGTGTGCTTGGCGCTATTCTAGGTCATGGGGGTGATAGCAGAGAATAAAGCAGGCAGGCATGCCTGGTCTCCTGGATGGAGCTTACAGTCTAGTGGGAGAGTACAGAAGATGAATAAGAAAATGAGTAAAGAATATATGAAGTATTGTACTATTGAGTATCATGCTGTGTGAACTTTCCCTTTAAGAACTCAGGAACTGAATAGATTTGGGTAAAATTTTTAAATGAATCCTTTGGTCTATGAGCTCTTCCTGCATGTCCTCCAACACTCAGGCTCTGACTTGGGCTCTTACCTTCTCCAGGGCCTCCTCTTGGCCTTCGGGTTCTCCTTTTACACCCACCTGCCCCCGTCCAGCCTGCAGGGAACCTTTACGACAGGCTGCTCTGCACCGGTCTCTGTTCTGGATCCCCAGGGTGCAGCTGTGATCAAGACCCAGTCCCCACCCTCAGGGCTTCACTGATCTGTAAGGAACACAGCCCTTTCTCCTGGAATGGCTCCTCTTTCCTTTGCTTTGTTAAACCTTCTTAGGACATCTCTCCGTTCTTTTCACTGCCTTCCTGAGTGTGTATCTTTTTTGTTGTTCATTCACTAGGTTGCATCTGATTCTTTGTGTCCCCATGGATTGCAGCATGCCTGGCTTCCCTGTCCTTCACCATCTCCCAGAGTTTGCTCAGACTCATGTTCACTGAGTTCGTGATGCCATCCAACCTTCTCGTCCTCTGTTGTTCCCACTCTTTAACCCTTTATAATCTGGCTGCTGTGTCCAGGTCGACAGCTGGTTCCCCCAAGGTTTCTACTGTTCTTTTGTGATGCGCTCTGGACAGCCCGTGGCATCGGCTCTGCTGACGGCTGCTCCTAGAAGCTGTGCCTCCCTCTGAGCCTGCGAAGTGCTTCCTCTCCCTCACGCTCCCTCTGTCTGCACCCTGCCTGTTTCTTTGCTTTCTTCAATCCCTTCCTCCCAAAGGGAGGTTCCTTGTGCTTTTTATAGTCCCTTTTTTTCACCTGTACATGCTTTACCTTGGTAACCTCAGTTGCTCCTACATTTTCAAGTGTTAATTCATTCAGCAAATATCTGGGTCCCTTTTGTGTGCTTGGCGCTATTCTAGGTCATGGGGGTGATAGCAGAGAATAAAGCAGGCAGGCATGCCTGGTCTCCTGGATGGAGCTTACAGTCTAGTGGGAGAGTACAGAAGATGAATAAGAAAATGAGTAAAGAATATATGAAGTATTGTACTATTGAGTATCATGCTGTGTGAACTTTCCCTTTAAGAACTCAGGAACTGAATAGATTTGGGTAAAATTTTTAAATGAATCCTTTGGTCTATGAGCTCTTCCTGCATGTCCTCCAACACTCAGGAATCAGTTAGATTCCGACAAGGTATTATACCTTGCTATCGGTTCCCTTTCAGTCTCTGAACTCAGAGACTCAAATGTTTGAACATCAAAGGATAGGTTAGATGGTGGTATGTGCTGAGAAATAAGTTACATAAAATACTCATGCAGGGCAGGGGGCAGTACTGCTGGGGCTGGGGTGGGCTGGTGGTTTCCAGTTCAGAGTGGACATGGAGGTCCCGCCTGAGAAAGGCAGCATTTCTGTAATAACTGGACAGACGTGAGGCCACGCAGGTGTCTGGGGAAGGGCCTGGCAGGTCAGGACCCTCTCATATTCCAAGCCTCTCCTGCTTCTTCTACTGTCCTTGTATCTCTGACTGCAGTTGGGAAAGGTCTCTGATTTTTCTTTTTTTTGGCTGTTCTGGGTATTCATTGCAGCACACAGGCTTCTCTCCTTGTGGCTTATGGGCTTAGCTTCTCTGTGGCACATGGGATCTCAGTTCCCCAATCCAGGGATCAAGCCCACGTCCCCTGCATTGCAAGGTAGATTCTCAGCCACTGGACTACTAGGGAAGTCCCCAGGGTCTCTGATTTTAAAGACTCTCGTGTTGAGCTTGGACCTCTCTGGATAATTGAGGACAGTCACCCCCTCTTCAGGTCCTTACTGTTGAAACATCTATGATGTCCATTTAGCCACATACGGTTCACTCACAGGGTCCAGGCCTTAGACTGGAGACACCTTTGCTGCCCACCACACATTCTCATTCCAACACCATTCCAAGTGACTTGCCATTTTCTTTACTCCAGCCTCCCCTCCAGTTGTCTCTGACACTGTTCTCCTTTTGTAATTGATACTCTACTCAAATACTTGAGAAACTTGCCAGTTCTGCATGTGTCTGTACACATTGTTTCTTTTGCCCAGAATGCTTGCTCTGCTTACTGCATTCCTGTCTCCCAAGGTCTCCCCACCTCCCTCCCTTCCCTCTTAATTACCTTCTCCCTCTACCTCCCCATCAGCGAGTCCACCCTTATTCCAGCCACCACTGCCACCCAACACCAGCCAGCAAACATTCACTGAGTCTGCACTGGGTCCCAGATGCTGAGAACACAGAAATCCTAATGGTTTAGCACGGTGACGGAAACCCCAAGCACAGAGCAGGACTGGAGCACAGGGAAGGAGCTGCCTTTCCTGGGCATATTACGATCTGCCTTTCATTTGCTGTTCTTTATTTTGCTGTTAGAACCCCTTAACACACTTGTGTACTTCTTGAAGCACTAAACCATATTTTGCAATATATTTGACTTTGCTGAATATTTGTCTCATTCTGTAGGATAGAAGACCTCTGAGGAGAGGTTCCCTGTCTTTCCTTTTCCTTTTCATTTTTGTATCACAATCATCTAGAAGTCCCTGGCGCCTGGTAGGGGCTCAAGCCATTTTAATTGATTTGAAACTGATTTTCAACTCCTGCTATCACACTTTCCACGTTTCCAGAGCCAGAAGTGTGTTGTTTGGATCTTTCACGCGCCAAGGCAGTGACTTACACCTCGTGGTTCTTTCACAGCTGTTGGGTTGAGTTGATCCCCCCATTGCGTGTGTGCCCGTTCCCCCATTCAGCAGCCTTCTTCTGATGTGGAAATCACCCTTTCTGGTCTGTGTTGGTTGCCAGGCTATATGGACGAATGAGCTTGATGGTGCTGAACTCTGAAATGCTGGTTTTGGTTTCTGTTGCTTTCCCTTTCGGCCAAACTCCCCATCACTTGTTTATTCTTGTCTTCATTACCGTGGCTATAAGCTGGGATATAAAATCACTCAGAAAAAATATACCTTTCTTCTCGACATTCTCTGTGCTTGCTGGTCCCCTTCCACAGAGCTGAGTGGGGATGGGATGGATGTTGGGTAAGAATGTAGGTGTTGAGGGGGGGGTGGTTGGGGACTGCTTCTTGCCTGTTGCAGAGGGATATCAGTATTCTTAGGTTCTCAGGGCCCCGCATGTGGCAGGGAAGCCTCCTTGCCTGGCTGAATATACATGTATATTCAGCTTTCTGCTAGCCAGCCCTTTCTTCTCCTGCCCTTGGAAAATCTTAGAAAGGAATGCAAGGCCTGACCCAACACCCGAGCTTCTCACCTACCCACCCGGGAGCTCCAGGCCATGTCCACCTTTTCCCCTGACTGTCTCTATCTGTTTCTCTGAACAGAAAACTTAGGCCACGGCAACTTCACGTACATGTCAGCAGTGTGCTGGCTCTTCGGGCGCTTCCTGTATGACACCTTGCGGTATCCTGTGGGGCTGCTCTCCTCCTCGTGGAGTGGGACGCCCATTGAAGCCTGGTCGTCTAGAAGGTCCCTTGAAGCCTGTGGGGTCCCGAGGTCAGGGTAAGAAAGCGTCCTCCGGTCCAGGAGAAAGCCTGCCAGGAAATTCTGTGAGAGAGAGGGATCACAGTCTCCTTGGGGAAGTCAGATATGAGCCGAATGTACAAATATGTGTGAAACGTATGTGACTTATTCAGGTGTTATTTTCACTGTCATCATGACCACAGTCATTTGACACTATGTCAAGAAGTAATTATGACCCTTTTCCTTCATAATAGGGATAGCTAATATATTTTTTAAAATTTATTTTTTTAATCAGATATTTTTAACTTTTTGTGTTAGGATATAGGCGGTTAACAGATAATGTTGTGATGGTTTCAGGTAGATAGAAAAGGGACTCAGTATACATGTATCTGTTCTCCCCCAAACTCCCCTCCTGTCTAGGCTGCTTCATAACATTGAGCTGAATCCCGTGTGCTATACTTTGTTGGTGATCCATTTTGAATACAGCAGTGTGTATATGTCCATCCCAAACTCCCGAACTGTCAGTAGGGATAAGCTAATACTTAATAGAAGCTTTCTAAATGCCAGATACTGTCAGGAGCACTGTATACAATATTAACTCATTTAATGCAACACTCTCTTGAAATGTGAGCACTATTAACACATGAGGATAAAGGGACTAATTGGGAGAGGGGTTTGGTGACTTGCTTGGAAACACGACTAGTAAGCGATGAAGTCTGGTGTCAGTGTCTTTGCTCTTAACCGCTGTGAGAATAAACACAATCTCACAGTTTGGAAGAACACGGTATCCGTGTCATCAGAAAACGGTATCGGAAGACTGATGGTGAAAGCACACTCAGGAAAAGCTGGATCAGGAATAATAGCGGGTTGGGCAGAGGCAGAGAAGAGGCTAGCTGATAACTTCTTGACACTAATGTTGCCATAGAGATGGATACTGTGTGAGCTGCCTTCACAGAACTTGTCTCATCAGTTCTGGCAAGAGTGTGGATTTGAGCTCTTGGTGTGTCTTGGGTAGAGGCCTGCCTGCTGGGGAGTGAAGTCATCCTGCTTTGGAACAGAAAGACTTACTCTCGGTAGAGGTGGAAGAATCTAAAGCCAGGCTTCCCAGACCTCAGGGGGCATGGCAGGGACAATACCAAGGGGCCATGGGGGTTCTCACACACAGCCGCTCCCGGAGAAATCCACAAAAGTATTCCACAGAGACAGCTTAGGGCCACATTCCAAGTCATCAGAAAACGTGCCTTCTGACCTGGCCATCTTATTTCTGGGAATTTAGCTTAAAGAACTAATGAAGACTGTATGTGATGATTCAGCTCTCAGGAAGATAGTCATGGCATTGCTTATAAAAGCAAAGGACTTAACCTCACTGTCCATTCAGTGAGTGCTGGTTAAGTAAACTTTTTGCCTGTGTGATAGACTCATTAACACCTGCCTGCTCCGCCCCCGTCCCACCGCTGGTCTCAGTCACTAGACGAAACTGAGGACAGTGCCACTGAACTCATAGAGGGCCGACTGACGCCGGTTTTCATGGCAACAGAGTGGTTGAACTGGACTCTGAGCTGCTTTCTTCAGGGCTTTGCCCCAAGTGACGCTGGATAGGTACCTGGCTCAGGGCCTATCATGGGATCAGCCCCTGGTGCTCTCCTGACACTTGTGTGTCTTCCTCATTTTAGGTCCATGCCCTCTGACCTTAAACTTGGTCCCAGTGCGCACTCTGTTCTCTGGAACGCCATGATCCACCCACTCCGTAACATGACGCTGAAAGGGGTGATTTGGTACCAGGGTGAGTGTTCAGTTTCCTGGTTTTCCATTTATCAGTTAGCTGTTGCCACATAACAAGCCACCCTGGAATTCAGTGACTTCAAACGATTAATTTTACTTGGCTCACTGTTCTTTGAGGTAGCAGGGTAGTGTTTCTGTCGGGGCTGCTTTGGCTCATTTCTGCTGGGCTCTCCTATGTGTCTTTGGCAGCCTGGCAGGTTGTCTGGTGGCTGGATGACCTGGGATGGCCTCCACCTCATGTCTGTTGACTGGGGCTCCTGGTTCTCATGTGGCCTCTCATCCTTCAACAAGCTGTGATAGTGATGGTTTATTTCTCAGTTGTATCCGGCTCCCTGTGACTCTATGGACTGTTGCTCACCAGCCTCCTCTGTCCATGGGATTCTCCAGGCAAGAATACTGGAGTGGGTTGCCATTTCCTTCTCCAGGGGATCTTCCCGACCCAGGGATTGAACCCTGGTCTCCTGCATTGCAGGTGGATTCTTTACTGTCTGAGCCACCACGGAAGATCTTCAGCAAGCTAGTTCAGCCTTGTTTATCATTTACATGGCACTGTCAGGCTTCCAAGGGTGTCAGGAGAGAACAGACTCCAGAGCCTATTTGCTCTTGCAGTCATGTTTGCTGATGGCCCATCGGCCAGAGCAAACCCGAGGCCAGTCCAGCGAGACCTCAGGATGGAGGCTGGGGAGCAATGTGGGATCATCTTGCGTCTACCCCAGCTCCCTCTCACAGTTTGGACTGTTTTCAGGGGAATCCAATGTAAACTTCAACAGGGACCTGTACAATTGTACATTCCCTCGGCTGATTGACGACTGGCGCCAGACCTTCCACGATGGCTCGCGGGGGCAGACAGAGCGCCTCTTCCCATTTGGATTTGTCCAGGTAGGTGCTGAAAGGAAGAGGGTTTGTGGGCTTTGGTGAGGGAGATGCTGCTGAGACCTCTTCCCTGGAATCCGTATTCCTTTTTTTTTTGCCCTCATAGCCTGCCTGCTGTTCATCTTGGCTCACTGACAGGACAATTATATCTTAAAAAAATTAATAAGTAACCAGTATTTGGGCTCCCCAGGTGGCTCAGTGGTAAAAAATCCGCCTGCAATGCAGGAGATGTTGGTTCAGTCCCTGGGTCTGGAGGATTCCCTGGAGAAGGAAATGGCAACCTACTCTAGTGTTCTTGCCTGGGAAATCCCATGGACAGAGGAGCCTGGTGGGCTACAGTCCATGGGGTCACAAAGAGTCAGACACAATTGAAGCAACTTAGTACTCATACAACCAGGTTCTTAAGTTTCTTACCTCGCCTGTTCACATGACCCCTCCAGGACTCAGACATCCTAGCGGGGCAGTAGTTCTGACCCTTCCGGAACATAGGAATCGAACAAGTAAGGTGTGACATAAACAAGACCCGCCTCACAACATAGACACGAGTCAGGCGTTAGTCGCAGTCTGTGGGCGTCTGCTTCTGGTGGCCCACAGACACTTCCCGCCCACCAGCCCCCTTACCTCCCCCACCCCGTCCCTCTGCTCTGTCCTACTTCACGGGCCTTTTTTTGGATAAAAGATTTTTATAGACTTGCTTTCCACTTATAATGACTTCACAATCATTTCCTTTCTCCTTTCTTAACATTTGTTTTGACTTTGAATGAGAATATTCTGCTCATTATTTTCAAAATAGCAACGCCTGTCACCACTTCTGTATTACTGTTGGTAGAAACTACATTTGGTCCTTGGAGGTACTTTTTTTTGCCTCTCATCCTGTGTACATGGTGATTGGAATGTGACTTCAATCAGCTCAGGCCAGAAATACGTTTAAGTGTTTATTATATGCCATAAACTGTGTCAGCTACTAGAAATATATAGCAGGAAGCACAGAGATCTGCTCCTTGTCGTGTACCCCTGGCTTAGCAGAAGTGCCTTAGCCTCGGGTGCCAGCTTTATCATCATCAACAACAAACAGTATGTTGGTTGCTTGTGAAAAACGGGGACTATAAACGTTTAACTTCAAAGGGAACTGTCAAGTACAACAGTTTAATGGTTCCCAGCGTAGTCCGGGGATTTGAATCTCAGCTCTGGCACTTCCTTAGCTGTGTGATTTCGAATAAGACGTCGAACCTCTTTGTTATTTTAAGTATTAAATGAGCTAGTCCATGTAAAGCTTGGCACAAGTGAGAAAATGCCTGTGTTTATTATTATTAATGAGAGAAGTCGGAAAATCTGGAGGGACAGTTGGTCTGTAGAGGAAGATGAATTGGCTTGACGAAAGGGCTGCATGTGAAACCATGGTGGCAGTAACTGGAGCACGCAGTTAGATGGGGGACGTGAGCTCTGTGGAGAGGGCAGGGCTATACCCGTGTGTCTGCGAGTTTAATACTGGTGTGTGATCCGAGGCATGGGGAGAGAGAGGAGGCGGAGTTCAGGACTATTATTGTTGTTGTTCAGTTGCTAAATTGTGTCCAACTCTTTGTGACCATATGGACTGCGGCACGCCAGGCCCCTCTGTCCTCCACTGTCTTTCGGAGTTTGCTCAAATTCATGTCCATTAAGTGGGTTATGCCATCCAACCATCTCATCCTTGGAGAAGGCAATGGCAACCCACTCCAGGACTCTTGCCTGGAAAACCCCATGGACGGAGGAGCCTGATGGGCTGCAGTCCATGGGGTCACGAAGAGTTGGACACGACTGAGCGACTTCACTTTCATGCATTGGAGAAGGAAATGGCACCCCACTCCAGTGTTCTTGCCTGGAGAATCCCAGGGATGGGGGAGCCTGGTGGGCTGCCATCTATGGGGTCGCACGGAGTTGGACACGACTGAAGCGACTTAGCAGCAGCAATAGCATCATCTCATCCTCTGTCATTCTCTTTTCCTCTTGCTCTCAGCCTTTCCCAGCATCAGGATCTTTTCTAATGAGTCAGTTCTTTGCATCAGGTGGCCAGAGTATTAGAGCTTTAGCTTTAGCATCAGTCCTTCCAGTGAATATTCAGGGTTGATTTCTACAGGGTTGCCTGGTTTGATCTTCTTGGAGTCTAAAGCTGCTCTCAAGAGTCTCCTCCGGCACCACAGTTCAAAAGCATCGGTTCTTTGGCACCCAGCCTTCTTTATAGTCCGTCTCTCACCTCTGGACATGACTATCAGTCTCTAGGGAGTATATGCTTTTTCAGAAGGATTTTGGAGAAACAGTGAACCAGACTACACAACACAGATGCTATTGTAGAATCCTGAAAATGCAGCCACTTTTATATTCTGTGGCTGTGACATGCCTTCTTTAGCAGCAGTGTTTCTCCTAATCCCTGCAAGTGGCCTGCTTTGTATCAGGGGAAAAACACAGGAATTTCCTGTGGGTGTAGAGTCTGCTGGTGCCCCCATGTGGTCGATCTGTAGTAGTACAGCTGAAGAAGTAGCCGGGAATGACTGCAGGAATTCTCAGCCGACTGCCATTTTGAAACAACTTCCTTGTCTTGAGTGGCTCTTGGTAGCGTTTTTCCCTCAGCACTTCAGGCTGGAACTCCCCCTAGACTCTTCCAGGGGGTTCTTGCAGGGATCTGCATCATGGCTCCCGTTGGTGCACATGGCCCCACTTTCAGCCTTTTCTCTTGGGTGTTGTGTGGGAAGCAGCAGGGTTACTCAGTGGATCTTTTTATTCCCATTTTCTAGTCTTCATGACATTTCATTGCGAAGCTCCACCACCTTTTATCACTTCATGTGTTAAGGCCGATTTGCATAGGAGAGTTTCCCCAGTGGTGGGGAAAATGTACTCTTTCTTTCAGTGGGAGAAACCTCACGACCAGGTGGCAACAGGACATGGCTGCTGGAACGTGCGAAGGACTGGGGTCTTTGATGAAGTCTGCTATGTGCTCAGGGGTAGATGCTGAAGCTCCAATACTTTGGCCACCTGATGGGAAGAGCTGGCTCTTTGGAAAAGACCCTGATGCTGGAAAAGATTGAAGGCAAAAGGAGAAGGGGGGCGATAGAGGATGAGATGGTTAGAAAGCATCACTGACTCAATGGACATGAATTTCACCAAACTCTGGGAGATAGTAGAGGACAGAGGAGCCTGGTATGCAGCAGTCCATGGGGTTGCAAAGAGCCAGACACGACTTAGCAACAAGGGCAGAGTCCTCTTCACTTCCCTACAGAGCTTTGCCCTGTGTGGTACACAGATGTACAATAGGTCAGTGACCTACCGCTTTGTAACAGACGACCTCAGAACTTTGGGGCTGACAACAGCAGCCACTGCGTTTGCTCTTCACTCCATGGGGGTTGGCCAGGCAGGGAGAGGTGGTCCTCCGGAGCGGCTCATTTCTGCTCTGGAACATTAGCCAGGCTTGCTCGTGTGCCTGCAGCTGCAACTGAAGGATCCAGAATTCACGTGACTGGACCCTCAGCTGGGGAGGCTGGGACATGAACGCCTCTCTCCTCATTACCTTCCAGTTCCCAAGGCTACTGTCTCCACATTCCTTCAGCAGGGGAGCGGCACTTTTGTCCTGTGGCCATCTCAGGGTTCTGAGAAGACGAAACCAGAAGGCAAGCACTCCTGAGGCAGAGACTCAGTAGCTGCTCACCATCACCTCGGCTGCATGCTGTTTGTCAGAGCAAATCTCAGGCTTAGCCCAAGTTCAGTGGGAGGAGAAAGAGACTCCAGGTCTTGCTGCGAGGAGGGGGCTGGAGGGCAGAGTTCCACCACGGCTTGTGGGATGAGCGGTTCAGCCATGAGGGTGAGAGACTAGGTAAGAACGTGTTGGATCAGCCTGTGGGCGAGTGAGTGAAGCACAAGCAGGGTCTGCTTGTGAAAGACTCCAATGTAGGTTTCTTTAAACAATTTTTTTCTTAGTGTTTTTCTAGCTGTTTTGAAGTGTGGGTTTCTGACGCAGTGAAGTTCTGATGCACAGTGTCTACTTTCTAGTTATCTTCCTATTTGTTTGGTGAAGCCCTGAATGATGGACTTCCCCAGATCCGCTGGCATCAGACAGCCGACTTTGGCTACGTCCCCAACCAAAGGATGCCCAACACTTTCATGGCTGCCTCCGTGGATCTCTGTGATAGGAACTCACCTTTTGGCAGGTGGGTGCTTCTCAGGCTCTGCTTGAATGATACTTGTGTTTTCTGCGGCCTTCTCTTGGTGTTCACTTGTGAGCGGGCCTAAGGAATGGACCCTAGAAGCATGATTTATCCATCATTCACACCCTGGAGGTGCTGCAGTAACTAAAACCCCTCCCCACGCCAGGGCCTTGATGCTACCGAACCTTACTTCGTGTTGACACGCCCATGTCCAAAGAAGGTCCACCGAGGGGCTTTGCTGTCGCTGTCATTGACAGATCCAGTGACAGAGGCTCTGGGGGGATCTCTGCTTCCACAGCCGCCTGATGGTCTCATATTTGCAGCTGGAGGCTTCCAGCCGAAGCAGCACAAGTCTCTGCTGCTCACATGGCACCGGCCACGGCGAGTCCCATGGCCATGTCTATTTTCAGTAAGAGCAGGGAGTGGAATTCCACCAGAGACTCAGAGGAGGACTAGCGGACGTTGGTGAGCAGCCCCCTGACGGCTGCCTACTAGGATACCAGGGAGTGGCAGTGTGACCTGGAGCCCAATGCAGAGTGTCCCGATTACAGTAGGAGCTTGAATGAATATTTATTTTTTGAAAGAATGAATGTTTGTTGAGTGAACACATAAAACCTGAAGGGGGCCAAGTGATGAAAAACGGACTCAAATGAAACACTTTGAGAACGTTGAGTGCTTGCGACAGTCTTACCAGAGCTCCTTCTTCTAGGTTAGTTCCAAAGTCTGCCCTCTCTCCCTCCCCCTCTTCCCTTCTTCCTTCCTTCCAAGCCATCAGTTATTTCAGGGTTGTTGACACATAGAAGACCCGTCTGTGGCTACAATTCACCATTTCTCTTAGGCTGACTAGCCCCAGGTCACTGGCTATTAGATTCAGCCTCACCTTCTTAAAGGGTTCTTTGTATAAGATTTCCTTTTTTTTTGTTTTTAAAAGTGACTCTTGTTGAGCCCAAACCCCAAGTTCTCTCCCTGTTTTTCATCCTGTAGCATTCACCCTCGAGATAAGCAGACAGTGGCCTACAGGCTGCACTTGGGGGCCCGTGCTGTGGCTTACGGGGAGAAGCTGCTCTTTCAAGGACCACTGCCTCAGAAGGTAGAACTCTTGGCTGACTCGGGGCTGCTCAACCTCACATATTCCCAGCCGATCAAGGTGCAGAGGCCTGACGACAAGATATTTGAGGTGAGAGTTGCAGAAAACAATAGGGGTTCATCCTGTGTGGGGATCAGGATTTCCTCCACACTGAGGCTCATTTCTAATTATATATGAGGTGGGTCTTGGTTGGTTAGGGGCTAAGTTTATCTCAGAGTGACAAGCAAGCAGTTCTTGATTCATTTGCTTAAAGGCAATTTTGATCGGACAAAAGCTAATTTAAAAATTAAATCAATATTAAATAAAAAAATATAAATGTTATAAATCTTTTTATTTTATAAATATATATATTTAAAGTTTATAAAATAAACTGAACAACTAATTAAATAAGTAATTAAAAATAAAAATTATTAAAATTAACAAATTAATTTAAGAGTCCATAATAAAAAGATATTCCTTTTGTATTCTCCCTCTCAGAGCAACCATTTTTGCTTAGGACAGGTAGCATGATTTGTGGGTACCTATTTGAAAGGAAAGGATCCTGGCTGCAGAATATTTCCCTCATCCTTGGACATCTTTTTTTTTGTCACGCTATCCTAAATTCTGATTTTCTTTTGAGTTTAATCTCTCCTTTAAGAGATTTAAACGTGGTGATTTGCAGCTTAGTTTGAATTACTGTAATGGGCTTCCCTGGTAGCTCAGCTGGTAAAGAATCCGCCTGCAATGTGGGAGACCTGGGATCCATCCCTGGTTTGGGAAGATCCCTTGGAGAAGGGAAACGCTACCCACTCCAGTATTCTGGCCTGGAGAATTTCGTGGACTGTAGTCTGTGGGGTCGCGGGGCGACTTTCACTTTCACCGTAATGGAACTCTGTACTTGCTTCTAATACCTGGTGAGGATCATTTCACTGCAGAACTGGGGCTGTTGATGAAACAGCTTACTTAGGAGTCTCCTAGGTTGAGGCTTCCCTGGTGGCTCGGTGGTAAAGAATCCCCCTGCCAATGCAGGAGACTCGGGTTGAATCCCTAGGTTGGGGATTCTGATCCCCAAGAGAAGGCAATAGCAACCCACTTCCAGTATTCTTGCCTGGGAAATCCCACAGACAGAGGAGCCTGGTGGGCTACGGTCCATTGGGTCACAAAGATTCGAACACAACTGAGAAACTCACAACATCAACAAGGCCAGGGTGGTGACTAGAGGCATCCCCAGGTGGAATATTTAAATGAGTGTCTTTGGGAGTCCTGAGGCCCTTAGGCAGTCGGGGGTGGTGAGTGAAAAGAGGGCACTGGAGGGAACGTAGAAGACAAACTGTAATTACACAAGAGATCATGGGGCTGTTCCTCCTCTGGAATGCCCCTGCCTCAGGTGCTTACTTAGCACCTAACTCCACTTAGCTTCCCTGGATGCTCAGTTTTGGGTGAGTCCCAGCTCCCTGGAATCTGTGCATTCTGTTTCCCTCTGTAGTCAGCTGCTGGCAGTCTGCGCACTGCCTGGCCCTGGAGTCGGAGTTGGGGCCAGTACAAATTTGAACCTTTGGGAACTGGGTATTTTAACACTCCCTTCACCAGAATCGCTTTCTGACTTGAGAACAGCTTACCATCCACAGTTCCGTGTGCCCCTTCCTCTTCCCCCAGCTCCACTGGGAGCCAGAGAGCAGCCCAGAGGCTGACTTGCTCACCCAGATTCCTGCCTGATTGGCGGGAGGACCACAGGAAGATTGTTCAGGGGAGCCTTGCCTAAGTGCTTCATGTCTCCATGCTGTCTTGTCTTAGTAATTTGCTGTTTTATTTCTTGATCTCAGTTATTTATCTTGTGGACTTTTATTATCCATCTGTGGCTGTGATAACCAGACCCAGTTTTTCGTAGTTATTGTAGAAAACGTGTCCCTTGGCCAAGAGCAGCCCCCTCTCCCCCTTCAGGCTGCCTGCAGAGCAGTCCCACCTCTTGGCACATCCTCCCAACTACCCTAACCGTGCCTGTTCGTGACGCTCCTGTCTAGGTTGCCTGCTGCAGTGACCACCAGTGCAAGTGGCTTCCAGCCCCCATGGGCACCTTCTCCACCCAGACCCTGGCCCTGAGCATCACGTCTTGCCATGACAGCCCAGCTGCTCTTCGGTATGCCTGGACCCCATGGCCTTGTGAATATAAGCAGTGTCCCCTGTACCACCCCACCAATACCCTGCCAGCTCCTCCCTTCATTGCTCCCATTACAAACCTGAGCCCTGGCTACCACAGTAGGAGTGCTAAATGATTTCATAGCAGTGTAAACACATCTTAGACACACGTGTGGATCCTTTAGATTTGGGCTTTTAGGAGTTTAAATGACAACTACTGATTTTTAATGGAAATTAATCAAACTGCCTCATTGAGAGCACCCGGCTAGTACATGGCTGTTTCCATATTTTGAGATGCCAGGGCTGGTAGGCAAATGGAACATTTGCCTTGTGCCCTCAGCCAGGCCAGGTATCCATAGTAGACTAATTACCAACTACAAACAAGTTGAAGCCATATCATTCACTTCCTTATTTGGAGTGAAGAGTCTTTAACACTTTTGTGTTACCTCTAGACAGTGGAAACTCAGGGTTGGAAGAGATTTCAAGGCTGTGGAGGCGGACTAGCATTTACGTGTTTTTTAATAAAATCTGACAAGTGGTTATCAAATTTCTGTAGTTTCCATTATAAGCTTCCCAACAGTTTTTCCTCACGTGGAACTGAAATATTTCTTCTGGTACACAACAGTCTTTCAGAGAAGTGAAGATGGCCCTGTTCTGTGCTAAGCCGAAACCAATTCTGTTCCTTCAGTCTAAATGATAATGTCAGTGTTTAAAACAAAGAAACCACAGCCACGTGCAGGGATTTTGGGAGGTGAAGGGACGGCCTTGAGACGGCAAGAGAGGGCGAGGCGGATCAGCCCGTGTGGGAAGCACCTGACTGCAGAGGTCACAGAAGGCAGATAGCGCTATGGGGCTCTTGACAGGTAAGAGGTTTAACAACGAAAATAATCCAGATGGGAGAACAAGAGAGTCTGAAAGTAAAGCTACATGATAAGCATTTAGAAAAATAATCCGGATGGGACAAATGTGAAAGAGGGCTTTGGTGTATACTGTTTTGAGAATCATAATGGTGTTTACTGGCTGATTAAAAACAGCTGAAGGCACTTGATAATTGTCATCTATTAAGAAGCTGGAAATAAAAGTAACATCCTGAGTCATGTGTACACATTGATCTCTACACAAAACTGGGTTTGGAACAGGCTTGCAAATTGTCCTTTGAAGCTGAGAAAGGAGCGAGATTTATCTGCGAATAGTTTCCATTGTCTTAATGTGAAAAACAAGCACAGAAGCACACGCATCGCTCGCCACACCTGCCCCAAAGGGTCCTAGTGTAACTAAACAGCAGGAATGCTTTGTTAGTGCCAGGATTTATTTAAATTTTTATTTATTTTTCAAATTTTTGGCTGTGCCACACAGTAAGCAGAATCTTAACTCCTCGGCCAAGGATTGAACCCGTGCCCTCCGCAGTGCAGTCTTAACCACTGGACTACCAGGGAAGTCCCAGTACCAAGAGTTTTGTTAGCAAAAACCAAAACAGCTATGCAGCATGCAAGGAGCTTTGGCTCCTTTGAGGACTTCTAGGTATAATTAACTCCTCATTCTTGCACCTTGGCCTCTGATTCATTTGACCTTACAGAAACCACAAACTCTGCACCACCTCCTGAGAAAAAAATCAATCTACTGTCTACCCCCAACATAAAGGCGCTCAGTAGCTGTTCTAACCTGGAAGGAGCAAGAGGCAGCCAAGAGCTCTAGGCCTATGTTCCCTTCACTCCTAGTAACCTAGGGCACACTGTATAATTAGGGTTAGGTAGTGGATATCTTCACCCAAAGTCATGTGAAAATTTATTTTTAATGGTTGAGTAATTTAAAACATTCTGTAGGGATTCAGTTTATTTCCCAAATGAAAATAATACTGTTTGAAAATGAAATTTATGATCACTGTAGACGACTTGGATGCTAAAGAAGAGTGTAGGCAAGTAAAACCACTCCCCAAATTCATCATCTGGACACAGTGTTTTGGTGAACATCACTTGATTTGTTTGGGTCACATTTTACATATCACTACACCATTTCTAATTTCTAATTGGTGTTTTTGACTTATTCTAACAAAATAATTTTCCTAGGTGAAGTGAAAAGAGATTTCATTTGCTTCAGTCTGTGGGTGCCCCATAGTTAGTTTGCCATGGGTGGACACAGAGGGTTTTAAACTGTGATAACTGTTACATGTCAACATCATCCTGCACTTAATCTCTTAGGGTCCTTAATGTGAACTAACATGTTTAAGGATAAATACGTTTAACATTTTAATACCTACAGCTTAACCCTTCCACAGGATTCAACAGCTGACATTCCCACCAAGGTAGAGTCCCATATTTCCCCCCATTCTCACCAACATTGAATACTTTCAAAGTTAAGAAATCTTTAACAATCCAATAGATGAAAAAAAAATTTAAGTGTATAGCTAGGACAGTCTTTTTCAAGTTATTTAAAACATGATTCATAGTAAAAACACTTCGGATCATTCCACATATCCCCATGTGTGCTGTGTGAGTGGGAGATAAACACCTATATACACAACGCAGTTGAATTCAACCTTCCAGCATGTGACGCATCCCAGTATGTTCTGTCTTCAAACTTAATTTTAAAAGAGGTGGGTCTTGACTGCCAAAGCTGACAACAACCAACAAGGCTGAGATTTGTAGTCTGAGAAACACTGCTGGGGAAGCTGCAAATGAATGCTTATTGAAGTAAACCATGCACTGACTTACAGGCTCCCCTGTGGCTCAGCTGGTAGAGAATCCACCTGCAATGTGAGAGACCTGAGTCCCATCCCTGGGTTGGGAAGATCCCCTGGAGAAGGGAAAGGCTACCCATTCCAGTATTCTGGCCTGGAGAATTCCATGGACTGTACAGTCCGTGGGGTTGCAAAGAGTTGGACACGACTGAGTGACTTTCACTTCACTTCATGCACTACCTTATAAAAACTCTTTTTTTTATCTTTCTTAAAATGATGCTCACTGTGAACTTGTAATTAACTTGGGCTGTAACAGAATGAAAAGATACAGGTTATGTGATAAAGGCAGCAGATACCATTTCTATGTTAAGTGCAAATGGATTCTGGCATCTGATGTAGAGAAATAAGAAAAATGAAAAACATTCAACAGTTTTGAGTGACCTCCTTTCTATCCCTGATTTGCTATTATCCATATTTTATTTTTGCACTGTAAAAGTTATACAAACTTGTAAGACCATAATTAAGAGTCATAAAATCAACATTAGTCACTTTAGCTTCTAAAACATTATGGTGGCCAGTGTGATGTGCTCTCCACTAAAATGCCAGACCCCCCGTTTGNTCAACAGTTTTGAGTGACCTCCTTTCTATCCCTGATTTGCTATTATCCATATTTTATTTTTGCACTGTAAAAGTTATACAAACTTGTAAGACCATAATTAAGAGTCATAAAATCAACATTAGTCACTTTAGCTTCTAAAACATTATGGTGGCCAGTGTGATGTGCTCTCCACTAAAATGCCAGACCCCCCGTTTGTTTTCTCTGTTAGTGGCTATGGATTGTAGCACAGTGACAACCCAGTTCTCACCACTCCTTCCCCATCCTTCTGCCTCTGGCCTCCTTTGGTTCCTTCCATTCCAGCCAGCCCTGGTTCCTAGCTGATTGAGAGTGAATCATCATACAAGGTACGGTGGAGATGAACTGGTTGGGCTTCAGTGATAGGGTAAGTAAGTAAACCTCCGCCTTAATGCTCTAAGTGGAGTCCAGAAAATTGTTATATAGAATGCAGTTAACTAGTGAACTGATGGGGTGAGTCTGTTATGGAGGATG
This sequence comes from Neotragus moschatus, assembly GCA_006410615.1. Taxonomy (NCBI): domain Eukaryota; kingdom Metazoa; phylum Chordata; class Mammalia; order Artiodactyla; family Bovidae; genus Neotragus; species Neotragus moschatus. The sequence continues at coordinate 67,006 of SJYA01003160.1, read as the reverse complement.
GGAACCAATCATGTTATTTGTGTTAGTGTGTGGCTTCAATGCATTCAGTGGAGCCATAGAGGGGATGTAGTCAAGGCTAGAGATGATTTTTTTGGATCCTCTAGTGAAATGTGAAGAAGATGAACAGTGGGCCTTGGACTGGACCTTCCGGCTTGGGGATGAGTAGGGTCTGAATCTGATCACAGTGACATGAAGCTAAAGCAGCAGCTGGCTGCAGGGGCTGAGATAGTCAACGACCCAGGCTCAGATCAAGGGTGGAGGGTTGTCAGAAGGTGTAAAATTCTGATTATATCGTGATGAAAACAAGATGAAAATAAGCAGAACTGTCAACAGAAATTTATTACTAAAAATAAAGCCAAGTTGAAGTTTTTCCCAGGAAAGCTGTCACCATGGGAACCTCTGCGACAAAATGTGTTAATTTACTATCTTCTTCACTCCTGAGTTGCTGCCGTCTTCTGTATAATCTAATTAAGCTAAAATACCCATCCTGATGAGAATGATGTGGTATCGATCCCTTTTACTTCAATCCGAAGACTGAGATGGGCTGCACGGTGACGGAGACTTCAGGTGCTGTAAGTGAGCATCTACCAAGGGTTCATGAGTCAGGAACATGGGTTGGTAAGAAGACACAAAGGCGGTAGGCTGAAGCTCCGGGAGATCCAAGGATCCTGGAGAAGAAAATTCCTTAAGTTCCACTGCTGCCTGGGAATCTCAGGAGACTGGCTTGATCAGACACACAGATATCCTTTTAATTCTTTCAACTCCTTCGCATCTGTCAGCCCAATTCTGCCCTTGTTTGCTGAGACAGGACAGATATTTACTTTTACAATGAAGCAAACTGGCTGAAATACAGCAAGTGGTGCTGGGAAAGCTGGAGAGCCACATGTAGATCAACTGCAACCCCACACCCAACACAAAAATAAACTCAAAATGGCAAAGATTTTATATAAGACACGACACCATAAGACTCCTAGAAGAGAACACGGGCAAAATATATGACAAAAAGTGAATGTTTTATGTTTTCTTAGGTCAGTCTCCCAAGGCAAAGGAAATAAAAGCACAAATAAACAAATGGGATCCAATCAAACTTAAAAGTTTTTGCATAGCAAAGGAAACCATAAAATGAAAAGAAAACCTATGAACTGGGAGAAAATATTTACAAATGATGCGACTGACAATGGTTTTGTTTCTAAAGCATACTAATAGTTCATACAGTTAAAAAAAAACAAAAAAATAAAACCCAATTGAAAATGAGCGGAACATCTAAACAGACATTTCTCCAAAGAAGGCATAAATATGTCCAATAGGCACATGAGAAGATGCTGCTGCTGCTGCTGCTGCTAAGGAGCTTCAGTCGTGTCCGACTGTGCAACCCCATAGACGGCAGCCCACCAGGCTCCCCCGTCCCTGAGACTTTCCAGGCAAGAACACTGGAGTGGGCTGCCACTTCCTGCTCCAGAAAAGATGCCTATCATCCCTAATTATCACAGAAATGAAAATCAAAACTACAATGATGTACTACCTCACATTAGTCAGAATGGCCATCATTAAAAAGTCTACAAAATAACAGATGCTGGAGACTGTGGAGAAAAAGGCACCCTTCTCCACTGCTGATGGAATGTCAGTGGGTGCAGCCACTGTGGAGAACAGTAGGGGGGGTTCCTCAAAACACTAGTTATAAGCCTGATCCAGCAATCCCACTCCTAAGCATATGCCCAGACAAGCCCATAACCAGAGAGCCACATGTAGATCAACTGCAACCCCACACCCTACACAAAAATAAACTCAAAATGGCAAAGACTTCATATAAGACACGACACCATAAAACTCCTAGAAGAGAACACAGCACACCTCTGTGTTCAGAGCAACAGCACAGCCAAGCCGCCGACAGATGAATGAATAAGGTATGGCATGTAAACACACACACACACAGACACACACACACGGCGATATAATGCAGCAATAAAAAAGGATGAAAGAATGCCATCTGCCGCAACATGGATGGACAGGTTATTATACAAAGTGAGGTAAGTCAGAAAGAGAGAGATAAATTCCATCTGATATTGCTTATATGTGGAATATAAAATACAACACAAATGAACATATCCACAGAACAAAAACAGACTCATCGACATAGAGAACAGACTTGTGGTTGCCAAGGGAGAGGAAAGGACTGGGAGTTTGGGATCAGCAGACTAGACATGCAGGCTAGTATATACATGGATAAAATGCACGGATATTTTATGGATGGATGGATAAAAACCACCCATAATGGATAAAAAACAAGGTCTTAGTGTGCAGCACAGGCAACTGTAGTCAATATCCCATGACAAAACAGAATATAAAGTGTGTACGTATAACTCAATCACTTTGCTGCACAGCAGAAATTAACTGTAAATCAACTAAACTTAAATAAACGTTAGAGAGAAAAAGGAGAAACCTGTGGCTGAAATAGATTAAGTAACTTGCCTAAGGTTATAGAGCACAGTGGGCAAAGACAGAGAAGTTAGTTCTATTTTCTCATTTCTAGTCCAGAGCTCTCCCTGTATGACTCCCATGCTGGATCCTCTGATCACTCCACTCATCTGTGGGGGGAATCCATGGAGCGTAGGCAGGACCAAGGCCATGGATTTCATCACTACATATTATGTTACAAGTCCCACAGTAAACTTTCCCTTAGAGTTCTGCTGAGGACGTCCAGCTTAGAAAATGAGCTGCCCCAAGTTCTCGGTGAGCCCTACCACCGCAGGATCTCAGCCACACCTTGAGACTTCTGCTAGGGCTACCTGTGGCTAGAGCAGGGAATGCCTTAGTCACTCACTGCCAGGTCAGTGGGATACTCAGCAATGAAGGAAGAGGGAAGGGTAGCCTAAAAATGGTCAACTTTCAAACCAGAAGGGAAAAACAAAAAAGATACCTTGTAGAATGGGATCACTATGATCTTCATCGAAGCTGTGTCTCTGAAAGGCTTCAAAGCTTGTAGCTATGTCATTCTCTAGCTGTTCTTGTGGTGGGGGGCTGTCTCCAGGTTTGCACACATCAAACTTCACCCACTGGTAACTGCAGGACCAAAGGGAACATTACTGAGTCGTCTTTTGGCTGTTAAGAATCCATTCGTCCCTCCAAAGGGATCAGGTATTTTTTTCTTTAGGTCTCTCCTGTATATGTATCTGAAAAACATATTAACTAACCAAAATTGAAAAGCACGCAGACAGGCGTCTCTAGTGACACTTATTCTGCAGGACTTCCCCATCCGTTTGCAGTCATGTTGCACACAAATGGTAAGACCTTCAGGACAGTGGGGGACCGTCCAGGCCGCAGAAGACAATCCTGTGCCTTGTGTACAGAAGCAGCTCAGTAAATAGATGAGCAAGCAGAGCCCTGACCACCAGTTTAGTCCCTAGCCCACTTATCATGGAGCTTCTTTCAAGGAAATGGATTCGACCCCACTTACTTGACACATTTTCGAGCTCCTGGACAACTCTGGATCAGGTTGTGGATGGTTGGATGAGAAAACCCAAAAAAGTCAGCTCCAGATGGATGCAGGTTGGGTATTAGTCTTCCCCTAAATGGGAGACAGAGAATTTTTGCTTGAGAGATGAGTATGAACACACAGAGTAGTCTTTCCTGACTGGGAGAGTCTGGAGCCTGTAGCTGCCAAGATACGCCAAGGACGCAGGCTAGCTTTCTATACAATAAGGCATCTCTACTCATTAAAAGCAAGAGAGAAGGTCTCACTGTACCCCAACTGACCTTTCTAGCCTGCCTTCCAGTTATTGGTCAACTTACATAGCCGCGCTGATGGTCTTGAGCAGCTCTGCGTGACAGGCATCAGCAGAGGAGCTGATGATAGCGTTCTGGGGGTCGTCTTCAGGAACAATTTCAAACTGAGAAAGATAAAGGAGCAATGAGCCCAGTCTTCAGAGAGAAGGTGGCAGAGTCACACTGCTGCTACTGCTGTTCTTCACTCTGGAACCTGAAGCAAGGTGCGGTTCTTGTTTAACAGTGTCTTGGCTGTTAGACACTCTAAGCCATAAAACAAAGAAAGGCTTTTCAACTGTTTGATTCTACACCCTTTGTTTAACTACTGTAAGAGGGCAATGCTTAATTTGTTCCATACCTTTCCAGATGCTTTCTTAGCCACTAACATATTTTAAGCTATAAATACAGATGATATTTTAAAACAAATGAGATTGTTCTCCACATAATCTTACGTTGATTTTACAGTATCTAGGAAGAGATCTAGGCCATTTTGACTACAGATCCCCATTTTACTTTATTTTTTGACTTGTAAAATATCTTGTTTATAAAAAGAAAACTGTTAGATCAAAATTCTACTAATATTGAGGAATTTTTGCCAGGAAAGTATTTTGTAACAAGTGTGATCTAGCTAACAATTCCCTGACGAATTTTCTATACTGTTTAAAGACTTTTGACCAAAAAAGAGAAAAAGAAAATCCTTTTCTGTAACAGATTCTATATTTAGTCAGTTAAATTCCTTGATCAGTTTTCTATAAAGTTCAATTAAGCAGTTTCCAGTCTTTCAAAGTTTAATCAAATTATTCCACACAGGATTAATCTGTTTTCTGTCTATCTGTATATATACACTCACACACATACACACTATATATATTTATATGTAGTATTTATGTGTTTACAATTACGTGCATTTATCTTTTTTTTTTTTTACTTTTTTAAGAATCCAAAACAAACCTTACTGAGTAGCTTCTACTACTGTTCATTTTCTTGTGTGGTTATTATTTCATGTGATTCAATCTTCCTGTGTCAAATTTCAGAGCTCTTTAAATTTTGTCAATAATAAATTATATTGTCAGTAGTTTCAGTCAGAATGGTTTTGTTATTTCAATAACATTTGTTGCAAGTTTAACATTCTGATGGTTTATATTCATTTCTCAGCTAATTCATGAAAAAACTGTGAACAATTATCTTCAAATATTTCAGGGTTGCTGTTGTCTGATATTGATCATGCCAATTCCAATCTTTTATATTGTGTGTACACTTATATATCCTATCCAAGCAAAGCACAGTTAAAAGCCTAAAAAGTATTATTTTGGTCTTGGGATCTTTTTCTACTTCCTTCTTTTAATTGTTGTATATTACACAAGGTGGATATATCTTAATTTTTAACCATTCTCCTAATGGTGGCTATTTAGGCTACTTTTAAATTCTTGCTATTGCAAACAATGTCGCAATTATACTGTTATATGTAACTCTTCTGTTCACATTTGCGCATCTAAGACATTCCAGAATATCTAGAAGTATCCTGGACCAAAGATTCACACATTAAAATTGTTGATACTACTCCTACTAATGCCATTTGTACTTGTTTTCCTACAGGCTGGCCAACATTTGCTATTATCTATCTGATATTTGCGTATGAGAAAAATAAGATCTTTTTGTTTTATTTTCATCTCCCTAACTACGAGTGCTGTCTGCTCTCATCGACCATCTGCACTGTTTCTGTGAAATACCTGTTTTTTTTTTTTCATCTGATTGCTTTTATATCTTAGACTACAAGAGCACTTTATCTGGATTTTAATCCACTGTGATGTTTTCTTCTTGTTTGTTGCTTGAGTTTTAACTTTGNCCATAAAACAAAGAAAGGCTTTTCAACTGTTTGATTCTACACCCTTTGTTTAACTACTGTAAGAGGGCAATGCTTAATTTGTTCCATACCTTTCCAGATGCTTTCTTAGCCACTAACATATTTTAAGCTATAAATACAGATGATATTTTAAAACAAATGAGATTGTTCTCCACATAATCTTACGTTGATTTTACAGTATCTAGGAAGAGATCTAGGCCATTTTGACTACAGATCCCCATTTCACTTTATTTTTTGACTTGTAAAATATCTTGTTTATAAAAAGAAAACTGTTAGATCAAAATTCTACTAATATTGAGGAATTTTTGCCAGGAAAGTATTTTGTAACAAGTGTGATCTAGCTAACAATTCCCTGACGAATTTTCTATACTGTTTAAAGACTTTTGACCAAAAAAGAGAAAAAGAAAATCCTTTTCTGTAACAGATTCTATATTTAGTCAGTTAAATTCCTTGATCAGTTTTCTATAAAGTTCAATTAAGCAGTTTCCAGTCTTTCAAAGTTTAATCAAATTATTCCACACAGGATTAATCTGTTTTCTGTCTATCTGTATATATACACTCACACACATACACACTATATATATTTATATGTAGTATTTATGTGTTTACAATTACGTGCATTTATCTTTTTTTTTTTTTACTTTTTTAAGAATCCAAAACAAACCTTACTGAGTAGCTTCTACTACTGTTCATTTTCTTGTGTGGTTATTATTTCATGTGATTCAATCTTCCTGTGTCAAATTTCAGAGCTCTTTAAATTTTGTCAATAATAAATTATATTGTCAGTAGTTTCAGTCAGAATGGTTTTGTTATTTCAATAACATTTGTTGCAAGTTTAACATTCTGATGGTTTATATTCATTTCTCAGCTAATTCATGAAAAAACTGTGAACAATTATCTTCAAATATTTCAGGGTTGCTGTTGTTTGATATTGATCATGCCAATTCCAATCTTTTATATTGTGTGTACACTTATATATCCTATCCAAGCAAAGCACAGTTAAAAGCCTAAAAAGTATTATTTTGGTCTTGGGATCTTTTTCTACTTCCTTCTTTTAATTGTTGTATATTACACAAGGTGGATATATCTTAATTTTTAACCATTCTCCTAATGGTGGCTATTTAGGCTACTTTTAAATTCTTGCTATTGCAAACAATGTCGCAATTATACTGTTATATGTAACTCTTCTGTTCACATTTGCGCATCTAAGACATTCCAGAATATCTAGAAGTATCCTGGACCAAAGATTCACACATTAAAATTGTTGATACTACTCCTACTAATGCCATTTGTACTTGTTTTCCTACAGGCTGGCCAACATTTGCTATTATCTATCTGATATTTGCGTATGAGAAAAATAAGATCTTTTTGTTTTATTTTCATCTCCCTAACTACGAGTGCTGTCTGCTCTCATCGACCATCTGCACTGTTTCTGTGAAATACCTGTTTTTTTTTTTTCATCTGATTGCTTTTATATCTTAGACTACAAGAGCACTTTATCTGGATTTTAATCCACTGTGATGTTTTCTTCTTGTTTGTTGCTTGAGTTTTAACTTTGATTATGGTGGTTTTTGTCATTCAGAAGTGTTTAAAATTGTAATAGTCAAATCTGTTACTATTTTCCATCGTGGCTTCTACTTTTCACATCTTGCTAAAGAAAACCTTTCCCCTCACCCTAGGACTATAAAAATATTGTTCTATGTTTTAACATGTTACAGTATATAACATTCTATGAAGCTAAAGCAAGTAAAAGTCATACTGGCATTTATAGTCAAATAGATGAAATAGAACTGTCTGGAAACACAACAAAGTATTACATGTATTTAGTATATATTAAAGGTGTCACTTGATGTCAGCTAGGGAAAAAAAGGAAAGTTCAGTCTGTGGAATTCTCTGGGCCAGAATACTGGAGTGGGTAGCCTTTCCCTTCTCCAGGGGATCTTCCCAACCCAGGGATCAAACCTAGGTCTCCTGCACTGCAGGTAGATTCTTTACCAGCTGAACCACAAGAAAAGCCCACTTCACTTCACTTCAAAGGTGTCACTTGATGTCAGGGGAAAAAAAACAAAAGCTCACAAGGTACCTGGAAATTCTGTCTGGATGGACTAATGGCTTAACAAAAGAAAGAAAAAACCCTACAGAATCTGTGTTTTCAAAAATACTTTAGCATTTATGTTTCAGGGCTCCTCAGTGGCTCAGGTGGTAAAGAATTCGTCTGCAATGCAAGAGACCCAGGTTCAATCCCTGGGTTTGGAAGATCCTCTGGAAAAGGAAATGGCAACCCACTCCAGTATTCTTGCCTGGAGAATCCCATAGGCAGAAGATCCTAGTAGGCTACAGTCCATGGGATGGCAAAGAGTTGGACACGACTGAGGAGCTAACACTTCCAGAGGAAACTAAGGACCAGCTTGTTGGTTGCCATTTACATTCTATTAGGATTCTGATTAGATTTTCCTTAAATATATAGATTTGTTACAAACACTGCTACAACATCAAGTCTGTCTGTCAGAACACTTTCTAAAGAGAAATGCTGCGTGGCCAAGGTCATCAGAACTCTCAGCTGCATTTAAGAGCCTTCTAAACAAGGATAGGAGTGATGCAGTATTATCCACAAGTGGCAGGGAGGCTCTCAGCTTCTGTTCAAAGCTTCCACCCCATTTTCTAGCCATTTGCAACATCATCAGACAGCAAAGCCTGCAACTCTGACAACAGTCTATCTTCCCCAAGGATCAGAGGACATGGTGTGGGAAAACGAACCATCTTGAACCACAGCACTGAGAGGACGCGCAGTCAGGGATTTCCCCAGTAGTCCAATGGTTAAGAGTCTGCCTGCCAATGCAGGGGTCATGGGCTTAATCCCTGGTCCCAGATCTCACATGCCGTGCAGCAGCTAAGCCCACGTGCCACAACTATTGAGCCTGCAGGCCTAGAGCCCGTGCTCCACAAGAGAAGCCACTGCAGTGAGAAGCCCGTGCGCAGCAGTGAAGACTCAGTGCAGCCAAACATAAATGAATAAATTAAAAAAGAGAAAGAGCATGTGCAGGCAAAAGTGAGGACGTAGTTTCTCTGCTGCCTCCATTTTGGTTCCACCCCAACTGGCAGAATGTCACACTATCTTCCCTGAGTGTAAGCCTGCACTCCAGACACGAGCAGTCTGGTCAGGCCTCACACAGTCACCAGTAACATGAGGAGCAGAACGGTTCAGGGGAAGGGGTGTCCGTCGGGGAATCACACAGATGCAGATTCACATCCCGGCTCCATCACTTACTGGCAGAGTGCCTGTCACATAGAAAGTTCTCAGAAAAATTGGGGGAAAAGAAATGAAACCCAGCAGTTATCCTGAGGGTGGGTACCTGAGGCTGCCTGCCACCGTCCTTGATCTGACAGGTGTAGAGACACTCCTGGTCCGGACTCCGCATGCTGGCGTAGACCCGAGTGCTGCAGTAGCCCACAGGGTAGATGGCAGTCTCGTCATGGAAGCCAGGTCGGTCGGTGATGATCTAGAAAAGAAAAGATCCCCCCAACTTGCCACTGAGGTCACTGGAGAACTGAAAAGCCCAGGGTACTGTGGAAGCCTCTAGAACCACCTTGGGGCTGAAAAGTGACTCAGATCAGAGAGACAAAGAGCGCTGGATGTGCAGCTGATGAAAACAATCTGCTTTCCTAGGGACTGGAGGTTTTCGGGGGTTGGTCTGGATCAGCAAGGGACTGCTGTTAATGGGAACAGGGAGGGAAGGCTCAACCCCACTCCCGAATCTCTGCTGCTCCTCTCTCTTGGTCACTGGGCTCACTCACCTCCCCTAGGCTATACACTGTTAGGCCCCCCAGTCCGATGGGGAACACAGGCCGTCCTGAGGGGTCCAGGGCAATGGGCTGAACCGGCTTGCGAGCACCTGCCTCCATTTTCTTTTTCTTGGATGTTTTCTTCAGAACTGAAACGCAAATCTGGGGTCACCCACTTTAGGTCCCTCCCAATGCTGAGGGGAAGGGAAAAAATTTACACAATGCTAAGAGCAATGAGACAATTCTGGTTCTGCGCACGCACTAAAAGGGCACATGGGGCTCTTCCCCAAAGCCCTGTTTATCTTTTAAACCCGCCCACCTGGCTGTAACCAATTTCAGCATCAGTGCTTAGGATCTAGAAGCCTTATATTTTGTAAGGCCTCTGGCTTCACTTATAAGGTCAGCAATTTCCCAAGCCATCCGTGTGCTCAAAGGCCACCGAGCCCATTTCCCTGCCTCTAGGAAAGACTGAACTGGAGGCTCCCAGACAGTTGGGAATGTAGGAGAAGTGGGGGAGGCCCTGAACTGCTCTCATTATGTTTAGTCAGGTCTAGTCATGAGTCCTCTATCTGGAGTGGCTCGAAGACACTTGGTTTTCTTTTTTTCTTCTTCTTTTTCTTCCGTCCCAGGTGTACATGAGTTCCCAATCTTGACCCCCCCCACCCACCTCCTACCCCATTATCAACTCTCTGGATCATCCCCGTGCACCAGTCCCAAGCATCCTGTATGCTATATCGAACACAGACTGGCGATTCGTTTCTTACATGATAATATACATGTTTCAGTGCCATTCTCTCAAATCATCCCACCCTCTCCCTCTCCCTCAAAATCCAAAAGTCCATTCTATGCATCTGTGTCTCTTTCGCTGGGTTTACAGGGTTATCATTAACATTTGGTTTTCAAGGACTTTTACCAGGGGTGCTTAAGGACCAGTGAGAGTTTATATCATCTCTGTGGCCAAGTGTCTACCAGTCAGGACCAGGTTCTTTTCATTAGTTGCTGAGCCACCAGGACAACTGATATCCTCTCCCCAAGGTACCTTCCAGTTTGTTGTTCTCTTTGCCTTTTTCTTTTTTCTCCTTCTTGGATTTCTTCCCAAATGGTTCCTCAGCCCCAGTGCTCGGCCCAGAAACCGGCCCAGCTCCCTGGAGGGTTCCCACAGAGCTGGCCACGCTGTAAGTCAGGGGCAAACTGGAGCTGTGGGAAGGAGCTGCAGCCTGTACGTCCCCTTCGGTTAAGGCCTGTAGCTGGAGGAGCTTCTTTAGCAAGTATCTGAGGTTGGGGAGGAAAGGAAGCAGGGGTATGAGCTTCTGTTTTGTCTCAATTCCATAGTTTATTCAAGTACTAGGAAAAGTCAGAAGTACATGCAAAGATGATCACATTCACAAAAGTAAAGTTCTTATTGAACACTGGGAAAAATGAAGCTCCAGAGGATAACACCTCAAGAAGCTTAATAAAGGACTACAGTGCATCCCTTCTGCATATGGAGAGCTCTTCTAACTGGATGCTGGAAGATGTTAGGCTTCCAAAGGGCACATATCATGAGCTGCTCACTCAGAGTACTAAGTTCAGTTCAGTTCAGTCGCTCAGTCGTGTCCGGCTCCTTGCAACCCCATGAATCGCAGCACACCAGGCCTCCCTGTCCATCACCAACTCCTGGAGTTTACCCAAACTCATGTGCATCGAGTCAATGATGTCATCCAGCCTTCTCATCCTCTGTCGTCCCTTTCTCCTCCTGCCCCCAATCCCTCCGAGCATCAGGGTCTTTTCCAATGAGTCAGCTTTTCGCATGAGGTGGCCAAAGTATTGGAGTTTCAGCCTCAGCATCAGTCCTTCCAATGAACACCCAGGACTGGTCTCCTTTAGGACGGACTGGTTGGATCTCCTTGCAGTCCAAAGGACATGCAAGAATCTTCTCCAGTACCACAGTTCAAAAGCATCAATTACTACATACTGAATAAATACTTATAGGGAAAAAAAATGTAGTTTTTAATTCCCTGGCTTTTATAATAGCAGTTATAATACGATTACTTATTAGATGTGGTCAGAGGGTTTTTTCAGAAAGATGGAGACAGCTGTTTCATCATCACAATCTAACATGACCTGGGTTGCTATGAGTCAGTACCACAGGCTGTGAGTTTCTCTGGACCACACTGGTGGCCGGTGCAATGTACAAAAACCTTGATGGAGGAAAAAACCCCCAAGAGCACCAACACCATATCAATCACCAAAAATGTGATTCTGAACACAAAGTGACCCCAGCTCACCGTCTCTCTTCTTTTGCTTTAAGAAATTTTTCCTCAAGACGAGCAATTTCATCACAAATAGCAGCATTTTCCTTGAAGAAAAATTTGGAATACAATCACACAAAAGGAATAAAAGATCAAAGTATACTGAGAAGAGAAGCTATATTCCAAACCAAAGAGCTATGTGTCGCTAGGGAGAAGAAGAGCCAGTCTACATTGCAGACAAACTGTAAAGAAACCTGTAAGTAAAGGTAGGGCCAATTTCTACTATGGGCAGAGTAGTAATTTGGAAACTGCACCACCTTTGAGTGAAAAGGGGGAGTTAGTAATGACTGTGCCAGAACAATACGGCAAAGTAGGGTGTCCTAGAAAAATCAATACATATGGTCACCTTAATTAGGGTAGCCTTCAGCAGCGAGAAGGCCATACTGCTCAAATCTATACTTTAGCTCAACCCTTATAACCACGGGGAATGTCTTCATTCCCAAGTGCCTTGATTCTTAGGGAGCTTATAAGGCAACCTAACCCAAAGCAAAGCATACAGTAATGAACCTTAAAGAGAAAAATCAGGATGGAACAAAATCAAGTCTAGTCTATAAAATTTTAAACTTCACAACCTATTTATATGTATTCAAGCATCATCTTTCTTTACTGATGGCTCCATTCATCTCCCAAACATGAGTCCTGAGGGGACTGTTTCAATCTGGATGTTCCACAGTTGGGACCTCAAACGCTGAATGATCAAAACAGTAACTTTTTTCTTCACAAAACCTTCTTCATGGGTCTGATAGAACCAACAGTCTAATAATACAGGTGCCAAACTTTAGGTACTGCTAATGGTTAGGNTTTCAATCTGGATGTTCCACAGTTGGGACCTCAAACGCTGAATGATCAAAACAGTACCTTTTTTCTTCACAAAACCTTCTTCATGGGTCTGATAGAACCAACAGTCTAATAATACAGGTGCCAAACTTTAGGTACTGCTAATGGTTAGGGATAAAAGAAAGGCAACATCAGTTAGATACCAAATCCTTTAAATTCTGCTTTTCTTACATCTCTCCAGTGTACACAGCAGGTGGCAAATAAATGTCCTCAGAATAAGTGTTCTAATTTCCAAACCTTTCCCTGGGCGTCCAAAAAAGCTAAGGGACGTTCAAATTTTGGTATGCGAAGAGGTAAGGTGTTGATTCACATGTGGTAAGACATTTGAGATACTTGCTATCTCCAAGCACTGAGCTGAGCTTGAGCAAGCCACAAATTCGTCTAATAGTTGTGGCTGGCAAACCAGAAAGAGTTCATTCATTCAACAAACCCGCTGCACCTACAATAAAAGATCAGCAGAAAACTCAGAAGACTCTCAAGAGATCAGAAGCGGGGACTACTGAAAGTTTCATGTGCCTGTTCAGGGAAGGGGTCGGTTGTGGGTGTGCGGAGTGCGTGGCAAACAGGCTGCGGTCATGGAAGTGATAAACTACAATCAGGTGTTTGTGGGAGNACACACGCACCTCTGCCACTATACCCTTGGGCAAGCTCCTTAGGCCCGGGCCTCAGTTTACCTGCTTGGAAGTAGGGATGAGCGAGGATGGAACACGGGGACAGATGTCTGGTGCCTGGCCCCATCGGGCCGCACTGCCTTGCCTCTCACAGAGGGAAGTCCCCCCCAATCATGAGGTGCCAGATGTGGACCGTCCCACGGGGAGGACACACGGCCATTGTAAGACCCCGGGTGCTGCCCGGCCGTGCCAAGCGTCTCTCTGTGCCAGCTCCCAAGGACCGAGGCCTCGCTGAGAGCATGTCTCCTGCGTCTTCCCAGTGACAGGTTCCATCTGCCAGCCCCTGGGGAGCTGCCATCCCTGCTGACGGGCCCTCGGCCCCTCACCCCGAGCTTGTAATCTCAGCTCTAAGGGACTGCAATCCCTTTCTCTAGCCCCACCACAACTAATCCATTCGCCAGGGCCCCGATCCAAGAGAAAGCTAATTAAAGAATTTCTGCTCTTGGCTCAGCCTGGGCTTTGAAGATTCCCCTTGGTCTTCCCGAGTATCTGAAAACAGGTGGAGAAAGGGGGCCTCAGGAAGGGTGTCAGATAAGTCCCTGGAGCCTCAGTAATAGGCTTAATCCCCACAGAGCCAGCAGGTGTCAAACGGTCCCCCCACCCAGCACTGCTGAGAAGGCGCTCAGGGCTCATGACCCGTGGGCCCAGACCGCACGCTCCCCTGCCCCTGGTTTTCTGTGACCGTGAGGCCGTGCGTTTCCCCGGGAGGGTCCAGGCCGTGGAAGGGGAGGGCGCAGGCCCCTGGCCACACCGTCTGCAGAGCAGTGAGTGGCACCGTGGCGCTGAACCTTCTCGTCGGTGATGCGGAGGTTCCTGTCGGGAGGATGGCTGTGACCCCTGGCGTGGACCCGATGTCCTGTCAGGCTGGCTCGCTTCCTCCTGCTCCTCCGTCCAGAGCCCCCCCATGTTTCTTTTGAGAGCTTGTGTGCCTTTTGGAGATTTTAATCAACCAACCACAACCACATAGCGTTATTTGACACTGTGAGCAGAGTGTGTGAGCCATAGGGAGAGGGGTCTTTAGGGTCCTGCTCACTTGCTGTCTGGGGACCTGGCACACAGTAGGTGCTCAATAAAGACTTGTTGATCGTGTGGTTGGTAGACCTGTCCTGAGAGGGGTGGTGTTTGCTCTCACAGGACTTACACTACCATTGCTGTCTTCAGAAAACGCCTGCAGGGTCTTTGGGGGAATCACTGAGCCCCTGAATGTGGGGTTGGGAGGATCTTAGAGTCAGCCCTCCTCAACACTCTGAGCCAAGCCTGGTATAACACCTGGAGAGAATCGGGGTGTCGGCTGCCACGCCAGCCGCCCCCCGCCCCCTCCCAGGCCGCTGCTCCCCCATTTCCCTTGCAGTCCTGGGGGTGCAGGGAGCATTTAGACTCACAGTCCCCCGTGCAGGGGCCTTGGGCCCTCATCACGAAAATAAAAATGATAAAAAAACCGTCACTGAGTTCTGGGTGGCAGTAAATTACTTACCACCTGAAACGGGTTGAAATGTGGCCACTGCGGCTTTTAATAAGCCCATCTCCAGTGCCACCGCTTCCGTGGGGAGCCGGCCGGCCTCTTCTCGCGGCATAATTTCTTCGTGTCCCAGGCTTGGCAGCGGTGCAAATAAGATTTCACGTCCCCTGTAAACCTCCGCGGGGGGAGCGCCGGGTTTTCATTTGTGCTGTCAGTTAGCGGCTCCAGGGAGCCTATTTACTCCCCCTCGGAAGGAGAGGGTCCCTCAGAGGTGCCGGTGCCAGGCCTGGGGGCGGCGGGCCGTGCAGAGGCCGGTGCTGACAAGGGGACAAGAGGGCTGCGGAGGACGGGAGGGGAGGCGGGCGGGCTGGGGGCTCCTGAAAGTGATGCATGACCTCCTCCCAGCCCTTGGGAGGCAGCATTTCGGGGCTGGCAGGGGACTTTGGCTCTGTTTGGGGCCTCGTACTTGGGTGCGGAGTGGGATTGGGGTTGTTAGGCCCCTCCCGGGTCTGGTTGCTTCTTCTCCAGGATGTTTGGTGAGGCCGAGACCCCTCCTGGGAAGTAGGGGCAGGAGGACAGAAGCTTCTGGAACCTGGTAGTGGCTGGGTAAGAGCAGGGATGGGATGGCAGCCACCCTTTATCCTACTTGAACTGACCCACCAGGAGGAGCTGGGTACCAGAAGCAGGGGCCTTGGGCTTTGGGATATCCCTTGGCGGCTGAGCAGCTATTTGGGGGCTTACTCCACTCATGTCCATAACCTCAGTGATACATGAGGCCTGAGATTTCTTTGCGAAGGAAAGGGCTGGAAACTGCTTGGCTGGAGCGGGGCTGCAGCAGGGGAAGTCTCGGGTCTCAGAGGAGACCAGCCTGTTCCCCAGGGGCCATCGGAAGACATGATGGGGTGACTGTTGCCAGCCTGTCACCTCCACCACCCAGAACTCACGATCCCGCAAGGGGCTTGCCCACTCTGGTTGCTGTCCTGTGAGGACGGGCTCAGGACCACTCAGACCACCCTCTGCTCTTCAGAAAGGATCAGTTGTGTTTGGAGGGTCTTCTTTCCATTGACCTGGAATGCAGGTCCTGGAATCTCCCCCATGGTCCCTGGTGATTTCCTCCTGTGGGCCCATCCCTGTGGGCCTCCAACCACAACCCGCCCCCTGCCCAACCCATCCAGGGCATTTACTAAAACCTAAGATGCCCTCATCCCCACCCCTGTTCTCCGGAGGCCGAAACTCCGGTCAGCCTGAGAGCCCCTCTAGCAGGTTTGGGGAGCAGGCTGCAGACCTTGGGTGGGGTCAGGGTGGTGTGGGGAGCAGGCTACCTCTGCTCTGTGAAGACCCAGGGGCTGTTGTGGAGACACCTGGGGCTCCATGGGGGACGTGCCGGCCAGCTCAGTGCCCATACCTGGGAGCCAGGGGTGCTGGGTAAACCCCGAGGGCACCGGGCACAGGGCCTGCGCTCCCTGGACAAGCAGGGGGTCGGGGGATGCCGCACTCCAGCCCTCTCACAGGGCCCCTGCACACGCAGGAGCAGGGTTGGCTCTGTCCTGGTGGGAGAATCGAGAGCCGTGGACTGTCCTCACGCACAGGCTTTACAGACGCACAGGGGGTAGGCGATGGGGCCTGCGGGTCTCACCCAGCTCCGAGGCCTGGCCTGGGGGGCCCCCAGGACAGGCATTAACCCAGTGGTCCCCAGCCCGTGAGCCCTTCCTGGGCAGAACTTCTGTTAGTTCTCAGGGACTGAGGAACACAGCCCCCGAAGCCAGCTCTCCCCCTGCTCCTGCTTGAAGAGAGGGGCCCGGGGCACCTGGCTCGGGGCCCTGCTGTCGGTCATGTAGAGGGTCCAATGAGCTGGGTCAGCGCCCCCCTCAGGGCTACGGGTCGAGGGCGGGGAGTAAGACCGCATGCTGACTGGTGCCCGGTCTTGGAAAGTCGTCCTCCTTGCGTCCTGCCCTGACGGAGTGATCTGTTGGTCGATCGATTTGCTGGTGTTTATTGACTGTTCTACACTGGCCATGCCTCTGGGGTCTGAAAAGGGGAAGAAGGCAAGATGTGCCCGCCAGGGGCCCCTAGTGAGTGTGGTGCTGGGACCCGTCACCTGTGCAGGTGAGAACCAGCAGGTGTGGCCTGGTGGGCCTCGCCTCACCAGAGACGAGGCCTGAGTGGAACCTTCAACAGCCCTCGAGGGCATCGGGCCAGGAAGTGGAGTCTTCCAGAGGGCGAATTGGACCGGACCTGCCTCTGTGCCTCGGCCTCAGTGCTTCTGACAGCCACGTGCCAGGCCCGCTCCCTTGCCCCCTGAGTCCTTCTCATCTGAGGAAACACCCTCAGTGGAGACATGGCTCCCGGAGAGCCTCCCCACGCCGCCTCGCCCATGAGCATCCCTTCCCCACTTCCATGAGGCTGGAAGGGGGCCCCAGCCTCACCCCCAGCACACAGTAGGCCGTCAGTAAACATCTGCTGACTGGCTGGTGGATCATGCTCTTAAAAGACGAGTCTCGGGTGAGGGAAGGGCAGGCAGCCCTGTGTGCTGGGTGGGCCCTCGGACAAGGTCAGGGAAGCCGTCAGTCCCTTCCCCAAGGCCCACAGTCTCTGGGATGCCCCCCTCGCTGCCCTGCCCAGGGGTCCAGCACTGAGGACTAAGAGGGTGGGGGAAGGGCACCGACGGGGTCAGAGCACCCCATGTCACCCGACCCAGGCCACCTGCCAGCAAGCCACACCCAGAAATAACCTTGCTTCTTTGGAATATAAGGGGAAAAGCTCATTAACCCGTTTCCAGATGTGGAATCAGATCTAAGGCAGAAGTAACGAGCTCTTATTTTATGTTAAATTTAGCAGAAACTGCTATTGTTCTCTGGAAAATAGTGTTTTTCCTTCCCCTCCGTCCCCTCGAGGTGTGAGGTATCAGAGTAGGCCTGCGGAGCTGTGAAATCGGTGGGTGCATCTCGGGGATAAAGGGTGTTGGGGGTGGCGGGACCCGGGCCAGCAGAGGGACAGCTGTGTCCCCAGTGCCCGAGCAGTTCTAGGCTTATCTGGNCCCCTCCGTCCCCTTCGAGGTGTGAGGTATCAGAGTAGGCCTGCGGAGCTGTGAAATCGGTGGGTGCATCTCGGGGATAAAGGGTGTTGGGGGTGGCGGGACCCGGGCCAGCAGAGGGACAGCTGTGTCCCCAGTGCCCGAGCAGTTCTAGGCTTATCTGGGCGCCCACACGGCTGCTGGAGCCTCTTACAAGATAATCCATGGCTCCTATTAATACACCTCCTCGTGAAAACCCTCTTGGAATCGGCCTTTAGCTGGCAGTCGCCTTCCCCGGAGCCCGTGGGATGGGGTCAGACATCCCTTCTCCGTCCTGCAGGAGGATCACGGTTTTAGTTCTGGTGGTGCCTGGGGACCATACTAACCCAGAGTCTCCTCCCCACCACATCTGTGCCGGTGGGCCCCGACAGCCTCGGAGAGCAGCCTGGGGAGGGGATGTGGGCAACCGAGACCCCCTGGGCAATAGATCCTGGCCCCAGGCACGCTGGGCCGCCAAGCTGGGAGTCAGCAGCCAAGAGGCCTGTAAAAGTTAAATCTTTCTCTTTATTTCAAGAAAAGGACAAGGAAAGTGGACTTGGACATTTTATATGAAAAGAGACAAACAGAAAATAGGACCAAATAAGTTCATCACATTCATCTCAACATTGAAGTTTCAAGGCACCTACAGGAAGGAGGCCCAAGGGCAGTTCGCAGTGCACTTTGGTTTGTGTTGGTGTCGTGGTGGGTGTTTGCGTGTCCAGTGGTGAGGCTAGGAGGGGGGCAGGTGGGCCCCGGGGCCAGGCCGGGTCAGCCAGCCAGGAGTCAGACGGCAGCAGCGGGAGTAATCCCACCACTCGGACCCCCGAGACTACTCTGCCCTTCGGAGGGAAATGAAGAAGATGAGGGTGGCCAGGGCTGATTCTGCAGGGGGGGTGGGTGCAGGGGCTCGAGAGAAGCAGGGGTGCCCCGGCCGCGGTCTCTCAGATGGCAGACGGGCCCTTTGTCGCAGCCCTGCTCTCCCCGGGCCGTGGGCTAGCCAGGCATCCGCCTTCTGCGGCAGAGGGCCCCCGCTTCGTTTACCAGGCTCTGCCCGAGGACCCCTCCCTGCTGTCTCCCTCCCCAGCCTGTGGGGGAGGGATTCTGCTGAGTCCCCCGGCCACCCCCCAGCCTTGCCAGTGCTTTGTCATACAACACCTCATGAGATACGGTAACCTTTGAACACTGGGAGGGGAGATTGCAGTTGGTGGCTCTTAAAAACATTTGCTCTGCAGGGCTTACGCGTGGGGTTTCCTTAGTTTACTCTCCTCCTTCCCGTCCCTGTTCATACCCGCCTGGGGATGTTCGGAATTCGGGGGCGCCCGCCCCAGCCAGCAGAGTGGCGCAACCGCACTGTCTCTCAGGCTCGCCCGTGTTCGCAGCCCCGCAGCCGTCCCCAGCCTTCCACTCCATCTGCCCCCTTCTCTGCCTCTCAGATGGCAAACTTCTTACGCTGGGCACTTCTGCTTCCTCCCCAGGGCTCTCAGTGTCTCCTGGACGCTGGGTGGCCTTCTCAGCTGAGGCTGCTGGCCTGCGGGCAGGTGGTGTGCCGAGCTGGGTTAAAAAGAAAATCTAAGCTAGGTCCAGGGTTTTGTGTGTCTTCTTCCGACCAACGGAGGTGGGTGGTCTCTGGGACCCTCTGCAGGCGTGTCCTCTGCACAGGGCACTGAGGAGTGCCCTGGACCGCTGGCTTCCCAGAGATGAGCAGGTGGCAGCCCTGCTGTGTCTTTCATCGCTGGCTTGGGTTGCATTTGTTCTCCTCCATCTTGAGGAGAGCCCGGTTGGGTCATTCAGGTGGGCGGTTCGGACGTGGGGACTCTTGACGGGAGCGTCAGACAAGGCGGGACACCCAGTTCTCTGCCCTCTTCGTCAGCCACCTGAGGCTCGGCTCAGAGAGGGGTAACTGGGTCCCCCAGGCGGTCGGCTGGGTCTCACCTGTGGCTGGATTTCCCCAGCAGGCTTGCGGCTACTGATCGCTGGGTCCGAGGGAGGGTGGAGTGCAATTTTCGGGGAGGAGGAGCCCCGCTAAGGCTGCCAGCGGCGTGGGTACGGTTTCCATCACGCCTGCCCAGCCGTTTGCACTGAAACCGGGGACTCACAAGGATGGAGGAAGAGGAGACGGACACCCCTGCATGTCAGGCGCTGTCCTGGGCCTCGGTGACCCCGTGTGGAGGAGCGTGGGGACCTGGCATCTTGCCTGAGTGGCCATCCACCCTGACAGCCATAAAAGAGATTTAGGGGCAGTGACCGCAAAGACCTTCTCACAGTCATGCCCTGGGCTTGGACGTTCGGGCTTTCAGGTGTGGGGGCGGCATGGGTGGGTGTGGGAGGGACAGGGGCCACGGCACCAGGGTGGCTCTGATGGCTTCAGTGCCTCAGAGACTGGCTCTGCCAGGAAGTGGGGCCAGGCCAGCCCCCTCGCCACAGGACCCCCAGTCCCCTCATATGTCCATACTGCCCTCTCAGCACAAGAAACGGGGTGGGGGATAGTGACAGTGGTCCCAAGAAGCCCCTGGCCTGGCAGGCTCTCCCACGGGGAGCAAGGCATCAGCTCTGCTGATCAGCAAGGCATCAGGCAGGTAAAGATCTGCTTGCCCTGGGCACGATGCCCGCAGAGGGGACCTGGGCAAAGGCGGGCTTTGCCCCTGCAAAACTGGAAATGGGGCTTTTGGGCGATCCTGCAAATCACATTAATGTGAGAAAATGGGCCTGGCCCCAGCGATAACAATTTCTGAAACTGGAGAAAAACAGTGTATTAAAAATGCAGAGGGAGGGCAGAAGAAAAGAGAGGGAAAATCAAGAGCCAAGGGAATCTTCTTGAGTGTTTTTAAAAAAGCAAATGTGGGTATTTCAGGCAACTACTTAGAACATTTCAAAAGAAATGGTAAATGCTTAAAAACGGAGAGTGAAAAGCGCCCCAGGCAGCCGTCAACCTGGCTGGGACGGAGGCACTGAGCCGGCAGCCTGGAGCGTGTTGCTGGGGGAGCAGCCAGTGGGATGGGAGCTTCAGTGCCCGGGAGGCGGCCCCCTAGATGCCCCAGGAGAGCCAGCCCAGGTGGCGGGTCACCCTCTGCCCTCCCAACTCCAAGTCGGGGCGGCACGTGTCTGGACTTCCTCTCTGGCTGTCTCTTAGACACTGAGGATGGGGATTCTGCAGGCTGTCTGGTGTCTGAGCGGCCCTCTGCCGTNATTAAATTTAAAATTTTATATTGGTGTATAGCCAATTAACAATGTCATGATAGTTTCAGGTGGACAGCAAAGGGACTCAGCCATACACATACATGTATCCATTCTCTCCTAAACTCCTCTTCCATTCAGGCTGCTACATAACACTGAGCAGAGTTCCCTGTGCTATAAGTAGGTCCTGGTTGGTTATCCATTTTAAATATAGCAGTGTGTACATGTTGCTCTTAAACTATCCCTTACCCCACCCCCCCTTTGTCCCCTGGTAAAGTCTCTGGTTTTGTCTGGGTCCTAAACTGTGGCATTTTGAGTAAATGTGGCATTGTAAATTGTTATAACTATCATAAGCTATAAATTGTCATAACTAGAAAAAGCTATGAGTGACCTCTGTTTAACACTGTAAATTGTACATACATATTACTTCTGCTCCCTCATGAAACCTCACTAGAATGACAATAAAGGGATCCCCCCATAATCCTATAAGGACAAGGAAAATAGGAGAGGAGACAAGAGTGATGGATTGTTGAAACCTGGGAAGCAGTTATGTAATACAGGGTACCAGCCTGCAGGGGGATGCAGTGTTGAGGTAGGGGCCACAAGCTGCTTTTCAGCACACACAGAAGCAGAAAGGCTCGGGAATGAGAGATACCAGATACGTCTGAAACTGGGGATGCAAGTGGAGCTGGAAACAGGAATACTGAGAAAACAGATCCACAGGTCCTTTCTGAAACATGATGCCCTCAGCCAATCACCCTCATGGTTTATTCTTTGGAAATGTTAAATCAGACAGATTCTGCACTTGGGTCCATTGAGGGCAGAGGGCAATACTGAGAATAGGGGCAGGGGGCAGTGAACTGTGTAAGTACTGGATGCTGACACCCACAATTGAGTTCCAAGAGGGTTGGCAGACAAGCTTGATGCCAACTGCCTGCTGCCCCCTCTGCACAAGTTAGGGACTGACTGATTCTTCTTGGGAAAACTGACCAGTCCAGAATATCAGATTGCAGCTGTTATCAGTGATATTTGAGGTTTTCCTGATGAAATGGCCCATAGGAATCCCTTTAAACTGATTGCTTCAACCCGAGGCAGTCAGATAGAAGCGTGTGAGCAAATATATGACCAGATATTTGAAGAATGCCTGAAACATGAAAGTCAATGACCAAAATAAAATGGCAGGGGCAGGCAAGGAGAGAACTTAATGACTCAGTTCCTCCCCTTCCACCCAGCTGGTACAGCCCCAGCCACTTTACCTTGTGAGGCCAGAGGGATTTCGTCTTGGGCTGGCCAGACTCATCCTGTTCGTGGTGAACCAGGGAGTCCCAACAAGAACTGTCCACGTAGGCAGCCTGCCGGATGCTGAAGTTACTGGGACAAAAGCAGCTGATGGGAGACCCTGAAACAGGAACAAAGCTTGAGGCAGCCCTGAGTAAGGGTGGAGGAACAGGGAGCTGGGGGACAATCAGTTAAGAGCTTTCCAGAGGTCACTTCCAGAACTCTGACCATCTCTCTATCTGTCAGGCACTGTCTTCTTCCCAGGCCCTAGCTTTCTGGGTGAATGATGAAGTAGTGGGAGGCTGACACATCTCCCTGGGAAAGGTAGGGAGCTCACTACACAACCAGAAAAGAGAGCCAGAAATCCCAAATCTGAGGGACTCCCCTGGTGGCCCTGTGGCTAAGACTCTATGCTCCCTATACAGGGGGCCTCGGTTCAACCCCTGGTCAGGGAATTAGATCTCACATGCTGCAATTAAGACCTGGCACAGCCAAATAAATAAATAAATATTAAGAAATCTCAATTCTGAGAAAGCTCACGTTGTCTTTTAATAGAGGTGGCAGATTTGCTGAGTTAATCTAGCACCTGGATCACTCGGTATATGTATTTGTTAGTGTTTGTGCACAGGGCTGGGGTTCTTGAAGATGAAAGAGTGAATTTATTGAGCACCTGTGATGCTGCCAGGCTCTGCCAGGCACTTAACATGTGTTCTCAAGTCAATAATCCAGGAGGTGGCAAGTAAGAAAAGGCCTCAAGAAGATAAGAGATTTATCTAAAGCTTGGCTAATTAAAACCTTTAGAGATGCTGGAAAGATGATACGACTCTAATGTCTTTTGTTCACATGAAATTCAAAATAAAACTAATTGTTGTGATGATTTCAAGCATACTGAATTAAGGCTATTTTTTCATTGCAAAATTTTGGAAATGACTTTCAAAGTTTTTCTGCATCTCAGCTTTGCTGGCATCCTAAACAGATGCATAATCTGCCTTTTGGGTGATGCCCTGCCCGAGTCATGCGATCTGGACAGGGTGGGGGCTGTCTTGCTTCAGGGCCTACTGGGGCTTGGAAGCCACTTACCGGAGGAGAACTCTTGGGCAAAGGCCAGTGACACCAGCAGCAGGGGGAAGCCCACGGCTACGAACTTGACCATTCGGTCCAGGGGAAGCTCCAGGCGCAGTCCTTTGAGGCGGGGGCCCTTGCGGTCGGGCAGCAGGGCATCCGAGAGCATGTACTCTGCAGCTGTGTGTGCGAGCGACATGCTGCTGTCGAGCTTGGGCCCAGGGCCGGCAGAAGGGGGTCCCGGAGAGTGGAGTCCGGGTAGGTGGCAGCTTCAGGGAGCCGGCTTTGAGCAGACGGCGCCTGCAGCCTGGGCCTCAAGAGTATCTGTGTGAGGAGCGGGCACTGGTTCTCTAAATAACTGGCCAGGCCCTGAGCCAGGCACCTGGTAATTAGAGGGAGGCATTGCCCAGTGCGTCGTTACTGGAGGAGGGTCAGGTGTCGGGTGGGGCTGGTGCCAGGCNTTGAGCAGACGGCGCCTGCAGCCTGGGCCTCAAGAGTATCTGTGTGAGGAGCGGGCACTGGTTCTCTAAATAACTGGCCAGGCCCTGAGCCAGGCACCTGGTAATTAGAGGGAGGCATTGCCCAGTGCGTCGTTACTGGAGGAGGGTCAGGTGTCGGGTGGGGCTGGTGCCAGGCTGCCCTCTGGACCGTCGAAGGGAGACGCAGTCCCGTGGCTTTAAGCTGCCCTCTCATTAATCAAGTATTTTTGGTGGGGTAGGGGAGAGGAGGAGGGCTGTCCAGCGGGCCCCTCATGTAATTGGTGTGGAATCTGGGTGGAGATTGCTTAAATGTGTGGAAGGCCCTCATTTCGTGGTTTGGGGTGGGAATGGAGCCCCCAGGACTCCGCTAGGGTTGCGGCTCTTACATAGTATTTGTCCCAGTGATGATTTTTGCTTCGGGCGCAGGCTCTTTCCCAGAAACCGATCTGTTTTTGGCATTACGTACCCTGCCCTGCCTCTGGTCTGCTTCTAAAATGTTTCAACCACGTATTTACAATTTCCTTATGTTTACATTTTTTTTAAGCTCCCATTAGTTCTCTAGAAAGCTGAGGGAAGAGTGGGAGTGTTGACGTGCAGAGAGAACATGACTTGTGAAATCTGGAGGGAAAGTCTTCACTGGACACGCAGCAGCACTGTTCTTTTTTTAAAAAATTTTATTGAGTGACTGCAGGAATCACTTTTGGCTCAGTATTCTCATCTATCAAAAGGTACTATATTGGTTGTGAAAAACTGTAAAGATTGATGAAGAGTATTGTATGGGAAGACGGATTGTAAACTGTAAAGCGTGGTGCAAATGTCAACACTTTATTTATTAAAAATTTTTTTTTTTTAAATTTTTATTTTTTAGTTTGTTTTGCTTTACAATACTGTACTCATTTTGCCATACATTGACATAAATCATCCATAAGTGTACCTGAGTTCCCAATCCGAACCCCCTTAGCTGTGCTGGGCCTTTGTTGTTGTGCATGGGGTTTTCTCTAGTTGCAGCGAGGAGGGGCGACTCTAGCTGTTGTGCTTGGGCTTCTCCTTGCGGTGGCTTCTCTTGTTGTGGAGCACAGGCTCTAGAGGCGTGGGCTTCAGTAGTTGCCCTGTGGCATGTAGGATCTTCCTGGACCAGGGATCGAACCCATGTCCCCTGCATGGGCAGGCAGATTCTTAACTACTGGACCACCAGGGAAGTCCAACTCTTAATTAAAAGTCCAACTTTTAATTTGGCGAGGTTGGATGGGTAGTTGGAAAAGCGAACACTAGGGCCTATGGTAATTGTTGAGGCAGTCTGAGTGCCGGGTTGGAAAAGAATTTCCAGACACAGAGCATTTCAGAAGGGAGTGAGGTTATTAAGAACAAAGAGCAAAGATAAAGTGGGCACTGTGAGCACAGTGGGCAGACCTCCTGACAGACTGGGGAAAGCTGACAGTTTTCATGGGTTAATAGCCAACTTTTATAGCTTCAGGACAAAGAAAATTCCTGCTGGAAGGTTGGTGCTAGGTGATTGGTTGGGGCGCTATAGGGTGTTTACTGGAGTGGGCATCTTTGCCTAATTGGGAGTCAGGAAGCTTGTTAGTGATGATCANAGCCAACTTTTATAGCTTCAGGACAAAGAAAATTCCTGCTGGAAGGTTGGTGCTAGGTGATTGGTTGGGGCGCTATAGGGTGTTTACTGGAGTGGGCATCTTTGCCTAATTGGGAGTCAGGAAGCTTGTTAGTGATGATCAGGGGCTTTTGACAGGGTTACAAAGGGACTCAGTCAGCTTCAGAGGTGACCTTCGTCCTGGGCTTCGCTTCCATGGCCTTGGTGTAAAGCCTCACACCTGTGGCCTTTGGGGCAGGACTCAACAGTAATCTCTCTAGTACCGCCCTTAGACTTGGCAAGAGAGGCCTTGACCTTGGCTTTCAGGCTGGTCCCCTTTGGCTGTGGCCTTCCCACAAGGCAAGGAGTGCATGGGGCCCCGGGGATGTGCCTGTTCAGAGCCCACGCATCTGCTCTGGACCATTCTTCTCATACCTGGGGTGCTGTCATTCCCTGCTCCGATGACCCCCGTCTGCCTCCGGGGCTCGTGCAGGCCTTTTCCTCAGGCACACCATTATGCTGCTGGTGTGCACTCCCTCACTGAGGGCATGTGGACAGAATTTAGAAGTCCTGGGTGTGTCCACATGTGCAACTGTGAGGCTTCTTGCAATGTGGGACTTAGTTGGGTGGGGGAGATGGGACCTGAGAGATTGCTTATGTAATTTTTTTTTTTCCCTTTGGCTGTGCTGTGAGGCTTGTGGGATTCTAGTTCTCCAACCAGGGATCGAACCCAGGCCCCCTGCAGTGGAAGCCCAGAGTCCTAAGCACTGGACCGCCAGGAAATTCCCAGGGACCTGGGCAGTTTGAGGATTCTCAATTTGAATCTGACATTCCTGATCATTATGAAGGGCTGTGTGAGTGTGTGTCAAGGCAGGCAGATAGAGCATATTTTATTTAAGTTTGCTAAATTGGTTTATAACTTCTGATTTTTTAGATGCATGGCATGTAGGCTGGCATACCTCTCTCCATCCCCAGGCTAGAGGTCAACTCTGATTCAGAGCTGCCCTATATGTACTGACTACGGATCCCAACCTAGGAGCTAGAGAAAGGGTCCTTTATTTTTGTTCCTTATTGGCCTCTCCATGCTGTGTTTCTGCCAAATGTATTTTTGCCAAACCTTATTGATTTGTATGCATGCATTTTCTTTTGCCTTTTAAAAATACTTGACATTTCAAGAATAGATAGCCAATGGGAATTTGCTGTATGACTCAGGAAACTCAAACCAGAGCTTGGTAACAATCTAGAGGGGTGATATGGGGAAGGAGGTGGGAAGGGTGTTCAAGTGGGAGCGGACATGGGTAACCCAATGGCTGATTCATGTTGATGTTTGGTAGAAATCAATGCAATACTGTAATGTAATTATCCTTCAATTAACAATAAATAAATTTAAAAATAGTTTAGATTTTAATGGCATATAGAACATATATTAATATATACATATTCCATATATTTTCATCTGATCAAGAAATAGAACCTCAGTTAACACCCTAATAACCATCCTTTCCAATAACCATCATTTCCCAAGAGGTAACCATTATCCCAGTTTCTAATAGCATAGATTAATTTTGCCTTCCTTATGCTTTATAGAAATGGAATCATGGGTGTATATGCTTCTGTGTTTTGCCTCTATTGCTTTAAATGCTATCTAGGGGAATCCATTTTATTGCCTGATTTTATGCTCTGTGTAAGTGGAATCATATGTATTTTTTTCTGTGTCTGGATTCTCTGCTCAACATATTCCTGAGATTTATCCACATTATTGTATGTGTCAGACTCCCATTCCTCTTTATTGCACAGAAGTACAACAACTTGTTTGTTCATTCACCAGTCAATGGACATTGGAGTTTCTCATTTCGGGTTCTTATAAAATAATGCTACTGTAAACATTCTAATTCTTGTTGTCTTGTGGGGAATATATGTATGCATTTTTTTTGGTTATATACTGATGAGAACTGGTATATTGGAATTGCTGGGTCACAATGCTTTGCATATATTTGTTTTCAAATGATTGCTTTTATTTACATTTTCATCAACAGTTTGATGAAAGTCCAGTCCTATTTGCTACATATCCTTATGTTTTTGCAATAAAAAATGCTTGGCCATTTTGGAAGGTGTGTAATAAGACTGAATTGGGGTTTATCTAGTATCTCTGATGATGAATGAAGTTGGTCACTTTGACCATTTGGAAATCTTCTTTTCTGAAGTGTATGCTTAAGCCTTTTTTCCCTCTTGGGCTGTATATATTTTGGAATATTTATTTGAGAATTTTTTTTTACATTTCGTATATGAGACCATCATCAGATGTTTGTTATATTGTTACCTTCTGGGAGTCTCAGTTCCTTGTTGGGTGTTGGCAGGAGGCCTTAGTTCCTCAACGAGTAGACCTCTCCCTGCTTCCCAACCTCTCACAGAGAGAGAGCGAAGAGGGAGCCACCGTGTCTTTAATGACCTAACCTCTGAAGTTGGATTTCTATTTCTATTTTTTTTCCTATTCAATAAAAGGAAGTCATGAAATCCAACATGTTAAAGGTGATGGGAATTGGGCTCCATATTTTGAAGGGAGTGTCAAAGGATTTGTGGAATATTTTAGGCCATGATTCCTGAGGAAATTTGTTTTTCGTCCAAATTGTCAAATTTTGTCATCCAAATTGTCAAATTTACTTGCATACCATTATTCACAATATTCTCTTGTCATATTGTATTACTATCTTATTTTGGAAAAAAATCTTAAAAATACAGCAAAGTTGAAAGAATTTTCCCATGAACATCTGTAATAGTTAATTCTACCAATGACATTTTACTTGGCTTGCTTTGTTAGTTATCTGCTTAACTATCTACTCCTCTGAAGTGTTAGTCACTCAGTCATGCCTGACTCTTTGTGACCCAATGAACTGTAGTCTGCCAGGCTCCTTTGTCCATGGGATTCTCTAAGCAAGAATACTGGAGTGGGTTGCTGNAAATAAAGTCTGCCACTGTTTCCACTGTTTCCCCATCTATTTGCCATGAAATGATGGGACCAGATGCCATGATCTTTGTTTCCTGAATGTTGAGCTTTAAGCCAACTTTTTCACTCTCCTCTTTCACTTTCATCAAGTAGTGCTAGTGGTAAAGAATCTGCCTGTCAGTGCAGGAGAGGTAAGAGACGCTGGTTCAATCAATGTCTGGCTCAGGAACATCCCCTGGAGTAGGGGATGACAACCCATTCCAATTTTCTTGCCTGGAGAATCCTATGGACTGGAGCCGGTCAGGTTCTTTTGTCCAAGCGACCGCAAAGAGCCAGACACGACAGAGCATGTGTGGACACACACACACACACACACCCACACACACACACACACACACACACCCACCCAGACACACTTGAAAAATAGTGTTTCAATACATTTAAACTCTTGTGTTATCATTATTATTATTTACATGTTTCTATCATGGCTCTTAAGCAAGGCACTCGTCTCCATTGGCAGTGGCAAAGGACTCAGATTTTCAGAGAAGCTTTCTAGAAGCATGGATCTTTACTGTTGNCAGACACACTTGAAAAATAGTGTTTCAATACATTTAAACTCTTGTGTTATCATTATTATTATTTACATGTTTCTATCATGGCTCTTAAGCAAGGCACTCGTCTCCATTGGCAGTGGCAAAGGACTCAGATTTTCAGAGAAGCTTTCTAGAAGCATGGATCTTTACTGTTGGGAATCTAAACTGATAGACATCTCTGTGTCTGAGATGTATTTCCTAAAATAAAAATAATTTAAATTCTCGCTACTTTAGTTGCCTAACTTATATAATTAATGCTATTTGCATAATTCAGTAGAGTTTATGCATTCTTTTCACAAGTTTAAATTTTTAATCCTCATAAAAATCTTGGGGGCAGATGGTATTTATTAGCAGGAGTTATAATATGTTTTTTTTTAATTGGTGAGGAAACTCATGTGCAGATAGATGAAGAGAATTGTTCAAAGTCGCAGAACTAAGAGAGGTGGCTTGAACTTGACCTTGAAAATTCTGTCCTTTTCTCTTGCCTATAGTTCAGTGGTTCTCAGCGGGTGGTCCCCAGACTAGCATCATCAGCATTGACTGGGAATTTATAAATCGTTGGGCCCCATTCCAGACCAACTGGAAACTCTGGAGAGGGAGCCTGGCAGTCTGAGTCTAAATAGTTTTTCTAGGTGATTCTGATATACATTAATATTTGAGAACCACTGCTCTAGTCTGTGGGCTTCCCATGTGGAGCTAGTGGGAAAGAGCCTGCCTGCCAATGTTGGAGATGTAAGAGATGAGAGATCTATTCCTGGGTCAGGAAGATTCCCTGGAGGAGGGCACGGCAACCCACTCCAGTATTCTTGCCTGGAGAATCCCATGAACAAAGGAGCCTTGTGGGCTACACAGTCCTCACAAACAGTCGGATACGACTGAAGCGACTTAGCATGCAAGCACGCTCTAGTTGGTAGCCTTTTAAGTCTTCACACTTGTATCTCTCAGGCATTTGCTTTACTGTTGATGTCTTAGCATAGTGAAAAAGAAGAATGGTGTATTATTGTTTTCGTCTTCTAGGAAACAGAATCTCAAGAAGTTACTCAAGGACTTCCCTGGTGGTCCAGGGGTTAAGAATTCACCTGCCAATGCAGGGGACTCGGATTCCATCCCTGGTCTGGGAAGATCCTATCTGCCCTGGGGTAACTAAGCCCATCCTCCATAACTACTGAGACCACTCTCTGGAGCCTGTGCTCTGCAACAAGAGAAGCCCCTGCAATGAGAAGCCCGTGCACTGCGGCTAGAAAGTTTATCCCCCATTTGCTGCAGCTAGCAGAAGGCTGTGAGCAGCAACAAAGACCCAGTGGAGCCCAAAACAAATAAATGCACAAATAAAATTCAAAAAAAAGGGTACCCAAGTTACTCAAGGTCACACAGCTAGTAAAGGGCAGAACTGGGCATGACCTAGGACCCAGGACTTCTGACACCAGCTCATCCTGTCCACTCTGTAACATGCTGTTTTGCTAGAACTTAGTTTTATATAGGACTTTATTTTTTCAAGTTAAATAGGTTCATTGAATTTCTGGGGACAAATGGGATATTATTGCTGTATATCATAAGCATTTTTTAAGGTTTCAAAAGCAAGATATGTGCATGAAGCAAATGAGAAAATATAAGTGGATGAGAAAAAATGAGAAATTAAAACCACCATATTTCCTCTGCATTCTTAATTACTTAATGTCTGTCCTTCCTGATATTTTTGTATGGATACATATGCCTTTCTTTTTCCTGAAATGAGATCATATTATATATACTGTTTACAGCTTGCTTTATTGGGTTGCCTTTTAAGATACGTGGTTTTATATGATTCCCTTCCCACTGAGCACACACACACACTCCACTAACAATACCTGCCCCAACCATGCTCCTTCAGGCTTCAGATTCCAGTGGTAAAGACAGGGAAATCCACATTGCATGGGAAGCTTTATGCCTTCAGTTGTAGTACTAGAAAGGCTCTACTTAGGCATAACTACAGTTCTGAGTTGTGTTTATTATCCATATTTTAAGATAGGGGATTTGAAGTTCAGTGAGAGGTTAAACAAATTTCCTGCTGTCATCCAGCTGGGAAGTGGCAGAGCCAGGGTATGTACTGAGATCAGACTAATTCCAAAGTTTATTTTCTGAATACCGAGCAGGGCCATATGATTTGTAATTCAAGTAGGATGCATCAGCTTTGAGAGGGGTTGAGTCTAGAGCACCGTAACAGCCAAAATGGCAGAATAGGGAACTTCCAAAGTCCTTTCATTGACAAAAAGCAACAAACAAAAGCGACAAAAATGTTCAAAATAGACCTTCTTGGAACTCTGGGTACAAACCAAAAGCTTGTAGCAACCACGGGAACACATGCTCAAAAAAAAAAAAAAAAATAGCTGACTCTCGGTGAGAGAGCTCTATCACTGTGGCATTGTGACTTATCCTGACTGCATTTCCTGCTCTCAACCCAGTGTGGGCCTTGGAGACAGCAGGCTGTATTCTTGGAATGTAAGAACCAGTACTAGAAGGAGCCTGACAGACATTATTCTCCAAGAACTGAGGTTATTTGTGTTGACCTGCCTGGTGCCTCTCTGAAAGGTAACAAAAGGGCTTGCCTATATTTTGCCTGACCTGGTCACCTCCTTCTCCCCACTGGCTGATGGGACTACAGGGAGAAGAGGCTGTGTGTGAAGAATGTTTAAAGGCAAATGTATCCAGGTGGCAGAGTGGTAAAGGATCTGTCTACCAATTCAGGAGATGCAAGAGACTTGAGTTCAATCCCTGGGTCAGGAAGATCTCCTGGAGGTGGAAATGGCAACCCATTCAGTATTCTTGCCCGAAAAATTCCATGGACAGAGGAGCCTGGAAGGCTACAGTCACAAAGAGTCAGACACAACTGAGAGACTCAGTACCCACGCACGCACATGTTAGTAACTGTCACCTGGGGTGAGGGATAACAGCAGGGGCAAACACAGCACTAACCAAGAATATTGGGCAGAATGGCTAGAGAGTGATGTGTTTTTGAAAATAAGGGCTTTGAAAAGAGCCCACATGTTCCCGGGAATCTAGAAGACCACACATATCATTAAGGCTGGGCACATGCTCAGAAATGACCTGAGAAGAACCGTAGCTCTCACCTCTGGCCGACCTTCAGACAGCATTATTTACAGTAACCCCCCAAATGGAAGCAACCCAAATGTCCACCAACTGTTGTATGGATAAACAGTTAAAATGTGATATATCTATGCAATGGAATATTATTCAGCCCCCCAAAATGCTGTGGTTATATATGTTGCAACATGGACAGACCTTGACAACATTAAGCTGAGTGGAAGAGGCCAACGTGAAAGGCTGCATATTGTATGATTCTATGTATATGAAGTGACCGGAAGAGGTAAATCAGTAGAGATGGAAAGCAGATTACCGGTTGCCAGGGACCAGGAGGCAGAGGGAATAGGAAGTGATGGGGTTTCTTTTTGAGCCAATGGAATATTCTGAAATTAGTGCTGATGGTTGCACATTAATGTGAATGTACCCCAAACCACCACATATACACCTTAAAATGGTACATTTTATGTTTTGTGAATTTTACATCAAAAACAGTAAAAATAAGAGGCTTCCTTGGTGGTTCAGATGGTAAAGAATCCACCCATATTTCAGGAGACACGGGTTCAATCCCTGGGTAGAGAAGATCCTCTGGAGAAGAGAATGGCAACCCATTCCAGTATTCTTGCCTGGAGAATTCCATGGACAGTGGAGCCTGGCGGGCTACAATCCATGGGGTTGTAAAGAGCTGCCATTTTACCTCAAATTCTACCTCAAAGAAAGTAAAAATAAAGCAGAAAAAGCAAAAGCACAAACACACAAAAAGGGGCTGCTCTAACAGCTTTGAAATGCATTTGAGACGATGCTTCCACGGCAACAATTTCTGAAGTAACTTCAGCTCAGGGGAACTTTTCCTGATGTTGCATCATTCGGACAAGAGCCCTCAGAGGATTTTAGTGAAAAGGCAACTTTTAATGAACCCCTGAGGTCTTATTTGCTCTTGAGCGGTAACCAGGGAGGGTCTGCCTTCTGGGGCTTGTTTGAAGTTTGTGATAATGAATTGTTTTTCCTCTATTGGTAGCATACGTGTTGCTGAAGCAAGCGCCACTTTTCTCTAATGTAAACTTTGTGCAGTGGGATTGAGGACAAGGACTGGGATTTATTAACAATCCTGAAGGATGCAGCAAAATTCTAAGTGAAAAGTCTATAAAAAAGCCATCATGACTTCTGAGTCTTGGTTGAATATTGGTCACAGAGAAATGTAAGCAGTCATTGATAAGGTGTTCATACCCTCATAAACATAAACAGACCTTGAGGATAATGGGTTTTGGCCTCTGTAGTATGATTTAATAACTTCTCCAAGGGAACTCTAGCATTTAACTCTGAATAAGAATGTATCTAACCTACCTGCTCTCCGAGGTTTGAATTTTTCCCATATTGAGATTTATTGCTCTGGCTGAAAAGCCTGTCCTCATTCAGACAACAGTGACCTGAAATGAGGAATGTGGAGTACCGGTGATCACATACCAGCTTTATTAGTCCTTGAAGTAATGGCTTTATCGTGTCCCTTCCTGAAGTCAGTTGCAGAGTGTATGGAATTTAGAGGTGCCAGGGCTGGGTGTTTGGCGTACAGAATTAGGTATACATAAGTACCTTCATGAAATGACTTACGGTTTCTTAAATCATACGAAATCTCTTCCTCTAAACTCTCAGTGTATCTAAATTTTACTTTGCTTTGGGTTTAGTTATGGTTACTGAAGTGCGTGGTAGAAACATATTGCTGAGGGGGGATGCTTTACTGAAGCATGTTTACCCGAATGGACGTTAGAGTAGCTGAAATAACCGAGGACAACTTCGGCCATGTGTTTTCCAAGTCTTTGCACAAGTATTACCTCCACAATGAGGCCTACCTCACCACTCCGCCTGCATTTGTAGCCCATGCGCCTCCTTTTCTATCACCTTTCCTTCCTTTATTTATGATCATACTAAGAATTGAGAAGACTATCTTTCATATTGATCCACACAGTTTTACAGTTTTAGATACTCTCCAAGTTTATATTTACATTATATCTCCAAGGTTAATTTTTACAATGTTAGGGGCTCCCCAGTCTTCCATCTCTTTTTCTTCTGCCTGGAGAACTTCCCTTCATGTTTCTTGTAGTACAATCAACTGGCAGCGGATTCTCCAAGCTTTTGTTTATATAACTTATTTATTTCACCTTCAATTCTGGAAGATGTTACCATTGAATATAGAATTCAAGACTGACATTTCTTTCTGTACTTTAAAGATGCCATTCCATTATCTTTCCTCCTTACATCTTTTGCACTTCTGATGAGTAGTCTAGGCATTCTTCCTTTGTTCCCCTGTATGTAATGTACTGTTTTTCCTCTGGTTGCCTTGAGAAAGTTCTCTTTATGTCTGATATTCATCAATTTGACTATTCTGCTTGTAGATTCATTGGGCTCCTTGGAAATGTGGGTATATAGTTTTCATCTAACTTGGAAAAATTCTGGCCATTNAATGTACTGTTTTTCCTCTGGTTGCCTTGAGAAAGTTCTCTTTATGTCTGATATTCATCAATTTGACTATTCTGCTTGTAGATTCATTGGGCTCCTTGGAAATGTGGGTATATAGTTTTCATCTAACTTGGAAAAATTCTGGCCATTATATATATATATATAGGTTTAAAGTATTTTTAATTTAGTTTTGTTTTTTTTGCTTTCCCTCTTTATTTTTATTGGCCATTATATATTTAAATATTCTCCTCCCTCCTTTCTCTTGCTAGGACTCAAATTTCACCTATGTTAAACTGCTTGATATTGTTCCACAGGTTACTGAGGGTTTATTCACTTTCATATCAGTCTTTTCCCTGTGTTTCAGTTTAGATTCTATTGCTATGCCTTCATTAGGCATTGACATTTTCTTCTGCAGTGTTGAATCTGATGTTAATACAATGAAGTGATTTCTTTCTTTTCANCCACAGGTTACTGAGGGTTTATTCACTTTCATATCAGTCTTTTCCCTGTGTTTCAGTTTAGATTCTATTGCTATGCCTTCATTAGGCATTGACATTTTCTTCTGCAGTGTTGAATCTGATGTTAATACAATGAAGTGATTTCTTTCTTTTCAGATATTATATATTTTTAAATATTAGATGTTTCACTTAAAGTATCTTTCATTTCTTTTAGTGTGCTTAAAAAAGCATGCTAAAAAAGGTATATTTAAATTATTGAGCATATTGAGTATGTTTAGAATAACTAATTTAAAGTTTCTATCTGCCAATTCCATCACCCCTGTTATTTCTTGGCTGTTTCCTGCTGATCACAGGCCACATATCTCTACTTCTTCCATATCAAGTACTTTTTGATTAGATGTGGTCATTATAGATTTTATGTTGTTGAATGTTGGATTTTACTCTATTCCTTTAAAGTGTGCTGGGCTTTTTTCTGGCAGGTTTTACTTATCTTTAGAGTCAATTTGACCCTTTGAAATTTATTTTTGAGCTTTCCTACAGAGAAGGCAATGGCACCCCNTCCAAAGACCCTGTGCAGAAAAACAAACAAACAAACAAAAACAAAAACCCCACCTAATTAATTAATTTAAGGAAAAAAAAGAAAAATTACCAAGCCAATATGTGCATTGTAGAGAATCAGGAATACAAATAAGCAAAAATAAAATAACCTTCCAGCTCCTTGGAGACAAGAAACAGTCATCATGATTTTTTAAGTTTTTTTTCAATGCTTCAGTGCATATATACATCACTGGTTCAATGGACATTAATTTGAGCAAACTCTGGGAGATGATGAGGGACAGGGAGGCTTGGCACGCTGAAGTCTGTGGGATCACAAAGAGTCAGACACCATTTAGAGACTGAACATCAAAAAAATATATATGTAGGCTTCCCTAGTGGCCCAGATGTGAAAGTATCTGCTTGCAATGCAGGAGACCCAGGGTTTCATCCTTGGGTTGGGAAGATCCCCTGGAGATGGGCATAGCAACTGACTCCAACATTCTTGCCTGGAGAATCCCATGGACAGAGGAGCCTGGTGGGCTACAATCCACAGAGGGCCAAAGAGTCCAACATGACTGAGCATGTCATTTCACTTTCATGTACATATCTATATGTGTATAAGCATACAAGTATTTAAAATAATTTTTGTAACCTTTTTTAATGTATCACTTTATAATTTTATAATGCATTGTCTCGTTCCTATAATAATAGTAACTTTAGCACTAACTATATTTCTTTTTCTAGTTGTAAAAATCCTTGATTATATTAGTAGTATGAAGACAAGAAAATCTGAATTACATTATAAACTCTACATGTTAAATTACTGATGGTTAAATTGCTAACTTTATAATAATTGCTATCAGAGGTAACTAAGATTTTTTGAGTATTATTTCTGTTAACTGTGAAAAAGAAAAAAATTCTTGCAGGGAGCAACAATAGATTAAAAATATCTTACAAATTCCCTTCTACTCAAATTCCACCTCTTAAAACTTAAGAAATATAGAAAATCCACCTAGAATACACCATTGCCAGAAATCACAAGGCTGTATAGACTGAACAGTATTTACTTCGTGAGGTGCAGATGGGAAAATCCTAGACAGCATTGACTTAGTTATTGACTCCCACAACCATCTAACAATATAAAATAGGAAAACATGACCCCATATTTGATATCGGTCACTACAATTTCTACCTCCAATTCTACCAGACCGTCAGAGGCTCAGGATTGCTGCCCACCAGAACACAGCACACAAAGAAAAACCACCCAGAGATGAACGTAAACACAGGGTTGGAAATAGCCTGCATTAGACACAAGAGGTGACGAAAGAAATATTTTTCTCATAGAATTGTTTAAATTGTAATTAAATACCTCTACTGATGTACAGCTGTACACAGTCTCCTGGAAGTATTTGGAAATGCCTCGATTGTGACAGTTAGGAAATCAGTATTAGGAGATGAGAGGACCAAATAGATTTACATCTGATCCTAAATTTATTCAAAGGGGCCAGTGCCACCATGAAGAAGGGTTCATGAGGTAGGGAGATGTGTGGCTGTGTTTATATGTATATGAGCAGAACTTCTGGGAGGCAATCACTTCAGAGACTGGGGCCCTTCGCAAAGGGCAATTAGAGTTTTGATTTACACTTGGGCTGAGAATTATGTTCTTGGGTCCCAAGTGTGTTAATTTTCCTTTTATTGGGGAAGTCAACTTGCTGTTTGAGAAACTACAGTCTAATGCCTCTCTTCAAGTAATTTACCATTAATGAGTCCATCAGCATCCACATTATCATCATTACAAGCAGCACCACCAGCCCTACAACCCCCGTGGTTATTATTATCAACACCGTCAGTCACTGTCATTATAGTGGTTACTCATCATTAGTTATTTGCGATCAAGCATAATCAAGTATGATTAAAAGGTTTATTTGAAAGCATTAAAAAAAGAGTTGACTATTTTAATAAAACTGTGTAATTTCACGAAAGGAACGTTAATATATAAGGAGTGCTAAATTTGCCACCTTGATGTTGCACTTCTAGACTGACTGTGTAGAATGGCAGGAGGTTGAGGGCATAAGAAGGTAGATTTATAAGAATTCTTCACTTGTATATTCTCATTCATAAGGAAAATGTGCTGAGAAGAATGTGCCCCTTTCAAGACTACAGTCAGTAATATATTATCTGTGAAAATGCTGCTAGTGAAGATTTTTAAATTAAACTTTTTCTTTTGAGTTAATTGTAGATTCACATAGGTGTACAAGAAATAATAGAGAGAGATCCTGTATACCCTTGAACAGTCTCCCCAATGGGAACAATTTGCAAAATTATAATACAATATCACACCCAGGATGTCCTTGGAATTTGCCAAGCAAGAATACTGCTGTGGGTAGCCATTCCCTTCTCCAGGGGATCTTCCAGACCCAGGGATCGAGCCTTCATCTTCCATATTGCAGGAAGATTCTTTTCCATGTGAACCACCGGGGAAGCCCCCACATGTGGACTGGTCTTCTTCAGATTTCCCCATTTTTATTTATACTCATTTGTGTGTATGTAAATTAACCTCGAAGCAATTTTATCACATGCACACATTGTGTATCCATCACCACAGTTCATATAGAAACGTTTACCTCACCTTCATTTTCTAATTTTCAAAATATAGTTTAGTTTCTTATTATCTAACAAAGAAAACTAGTTATTTTCTTTAGTATCTTTATATTCTTCCTAATTTAACCATACTTTATGTGTGTTTCAGTCCATTGCAATCATTTTCCATATATAGCTTAACATTTTCTTGCCTGGAGAATCCCATGGGTAAAGAAGCCTGCCTACACTACATGGGTTGCAAAGAGCCAGACCCGACTGGGGGACTAACACTTTCACTAGGTACCCACCAGCGATGTGAACACTTGAAAATGTGACAACATCATTTTGTTGAGAATGGAGAGCAAGCGAACTTCTTATACAGTGCTAATGGAAAATAAAATTAAATAACCTTTTTGCAGGATTGTTTGGTACTTTCTTTTAAACTTGCCTATGGCCAAAGAATTCTTAGATATTTATCTAAGGTAAATGAAAACATAGGTTCACAAAGAGTTCTGTACATGAATGCTTCTATATCCTTTATTCACAGTAACTCAAACTGGAAACTACCAACTGTCCTTCAACAGGTGGGAAACAATTTGTGCATCTATACCTGCAATGGATTACTACTAATAAAGAAGAAATATATGATTGATACACACAACAATAAGAAAGGCCTAGAAAACATTGTGCTGGGCAAGACATATCAGACACTGTTGTGTACTGTGGTCAGGGAAAACTGATCAATTGCTATAGAAAGTGAGTCAGTGTTTGGATGAGTTTAGGGATAAAGCGGAGATTTCACACTGGACTTGTGACTTAGCTACATTTCTTTTATTTGCAAAAGTATATATATGATCTCACATTCTGTGATTATTGATTGATTTTGAGTCTTAAGATGCAGTCTTTTTTTTTTAAAGAGATGCATTTTATTGTAGTATCAACATACAAATGATGTACATAATGTGTACAATATTATTAGTCTGAAGATAAGCATACACCAGTGTGGCCTTCCCAGGTGGCGCTAGTGGTAAAGGACCTGCCTGCCAGTGAAGGTGGCATAATACATGGTACCTAACTGTTGCGAATAGTAATTAAAAGAAGGCATATAAAGAATTTATGTGTTGTGTGGCTCAGAGTGAGTGCCCCAAAACATGGTAGTGGCTGGCATTATTATTACTGTGACTAAGAAATTCACATAAAAGGATCAGGTAGAAGTCCTTGGGTAGGAATAAGTAGGGAGGAGTGGAAAAGAGGAGAGGAGGAAGTCGAGATGACAAAGACTCTGGGAGTCACTTCTTGATGACTGTCAGATCCACCTCTCTCTGTCTTGTGTACTCCCAGGGCAAAAAACTGGGAAGTGGGTTGAGAAGTATTTTCTACATAGAAGAAAATTAAACACTGAATGACTCTAAAATTCACTGATCAGTTTTAATTTATTGAAGCGTAGTTGATTTACAAAATTATATTTGTTTCAGATGGACAGCATTTTCATAGGTGACTCCATTTAAAGTAACTATATAATAACTGCCGTGCTTATTTATTTTATGCATAGCAGTTGTGTGCTTAATCCCCTGGCTCTCTTCTCCCCCACCACCCCAAGTAATCCCTCTTTTTTCTCTATCTGTGAGTCTCTGAAACTTAAAAAATGTATATTAAATTGCAATTTAGTTAGTAGAGTTTACTAGAGGACTCAGGATAGAGAAAAGGCTTCTGAAACAAGGAAAAGGAAGATAAAATCAGCTGGTTTTAAATAGAAATGAGAGAAGAGAGAGGGCAGGAAGGAGGAAGGAAGCAGGCAGGAGAAGTCACCCAGCCATGCAGAGAAGGGACTCTATCTCATCCCAGGTGGCAAGAACTCTGAGGGCTTCCCTCTGGGATTCATAACCAGTTATTCTTTTTTTTTGATTTGTTTATGTTTTATTGAAGGATAATTGCCCTGTGGAATTTTGTTGTTTTCTGTCAAACCTCAGCATGAATCAGCCACAGGTATACATATATCCCCTCCCTTTTNCTCTGGGATTCATAACCAGTTATTCTTTTTTTTTGATTTGTTTATGTTTTATTGAAGGATAATTGCTTTGTGGAATTTTGTTGTTTTCTGTCAAACCTCAGCATGAATCAGCCACAGGTATACATATATCCCCTCCCTTTTGAACTTCCCTCCCATCTCCCTCCCATCCCACCCCTCTAGATTTTTACAGAGACCCGGCTTGAGTATCCTGAGATATACAGCAGATTCCCGTTGGCTGTCTATTTTACGTATGGTAATGTAAGTTTCCATGTTACTCTTTCCATCCATCTCACCCTCTCCTCCCCTCTCCCCATGTCCATAAGTCTATTCTCTATGTCTGTTTCTCTATTGCTGCCCTGTCAATGAATTCTTCAGTACGATTTTTGTAGATTCCATATATATGTTTTAGAATAAGATATTTATCTTTCTCTTTCTGACTTACTTTACTCTGTATAATAGGTTCTAGGTTCATCCATCTCATCAAAATGGACTCAAATGCATTCCTTTTTATGGCTGAGTAATATTCCATTGTGCATATGTACAACAACTTCTTTATCCATTNTCAATGAATTCTTCAGTACGATTTTTGTAGATTCCATATATATGTTTTAGAATAAGATATTTATCTTTCTCTTTCTGACTTACTTTACTCTGTATAATAGGTTCTAGGTTCATCCATCTCATCAAAATGGACTCAAATGCATTCCTTTTTATGGCTGAGTAATATTCCATTGTGCATATGTACAACAACTTCTTTATCCATTCATCTGTCGATGGACATCTAGATTGCTTCCATGTTCTAGCTACTGTAAATAGTCCTGCAATGAGCAAGGGGATTCATATGTCTTTTTCAATTTTGGTTTCCTCAGGGTATATACCTAAGAGTGGGATTGTTGGGTCATATGATGATATTATTCCTAGTTTTTTAAGGAATATCTGTACTGTCTTCCATAGGCTTATCAATTTACATTCCCACCAACAATGCAAGGGCATTCCCTTTTCTCCAAACCCTCTCTAGCATTGATTGTAGACTTTTTGATGATGGCCATTCTGACTGGTGTGAGGTGATATCTCATTGTAGTTTTAATTTGCACTTCTCTAATAATGAGCAATGTTCAGCATCNTGGATGGGAAGGAAGAGGGAAGGAGGCAGGCGCACTCTCCCAGCCATCCAGAGAAGGGACTGTTTCCCATCCCAGGTGTGCAAGCATTTTTAAGGCTCCCCTCTGGGATTCATGACAACTTACTTTTAAAGCTAAGAAAGAGTAATGCCATTTTCCTTAAAACATTTTTCTTCTCAGGGTTTTCTGCATGGCAGCCTTTACGTCCTTATTTCTCAAGCTGTAGATCAGGGGGTTCAGCATGGGGATCACTGCAGTGTAGAACACGGAGGCCACGTTCTCCTGGGCCAGGGAACTGGCTGTGGAGGGTTTCAAGTATATAAAGGCAGTCGTTCCATAGAACATCCCCATGGCTGCAAAGTGGGAGCTGCAGGTGCCGAAAGCTTTGGACCTTCCCTCTGTGGTTCTGATGCGGAAGATACTGGACAGGATGAAGGCATAGGAAACAAGGATTGTTAAGCTGGTGACT
The DNA here is from genome assembly GCA_006410615.1 of Neotragus moschatus. Taxonomy (NCBI): domain Eukaryota; kingdom Metazoa; phylum Chordata; class Mammalia; order Artiodactyla; family Bovidae; genus Neotragus; species Neotragus moschatus. The sequence continues at coordinate 25,458 of SJYA01003160.1, read as the reverse complement.
ATGATGTCAAATCCAGCCAACGAGAATACTATCAGGTCAATATGATAGGTGCTAAAGCAGGAGAGCTTCATAAGGGCAAGTATGTCACAGTAATAATGACGGATGAGTGTCTCACAATAGGACAGTTTCAACAAGGTGATAGTCTCTATGGCTGAGCCAATGAGTGACATGACATAGACCCCAGCCAATAGCAGGAAGCAGGCTCGCTGAGACATGACGATGTTGTAAGACAGAGGTCTGCAGATGGCAACGTAGCGGTCGTAGGCCATCACTGTCAGTGTGTAACTCTCAGTAACGACAAATAGAAGGAAGAAGTAGAGCTGGGCCATGCACCCTGCATAGGAGATGGTGTTCTTCTCTGACACAAAGTTCACCAGCATCTTAGGGGTAGTGACAGAGGAGTAGCAGAGATCCACAAAGGACAGGTTGCTGAGGAAATAGTACATGGGGGTGTGAAGCTGAGCGTTCAGACAAATCAGGGTTATCATGCCCAGGTTCCCTACCATAGTGATGGAGTAGATCCCAAGGAAGAGGAAGAAGAGGGGGAGCTGGAGCTCTGGTCGATTTGTTAAACCTCCGAGAATGAACTCAGTCACTGTAGAGTGATTTTCTGCAGCCATTCTCCTAGGGAGACCTGTGTGATGTGAGAGAAGAATTGCATGAAAGGCTGCTTCTTGCACTGCTGGTGAAGCTAGTTTTGAGAATCTGGGTCAGCTGAGCAATCCTGGTGTCTTTCCTGATGAATAGTCCCTCATCCTGATGTTTGTTTTGGGAGGAAGACAAGACCCTGAGTATTTCAAAGATGAGCCAAAAAGGGGCAAGATCTGGAGCTGCTGTCACTTTCATGGTCTGAAATAGCCTAGCACAGTGGATCTTAATGTGCAGTTCCTGGGCCAGCATCATTGGCATTACATGAAGACATTAGAGATGCAGATTCTCAGGCCTCACCCCAGACCTACCAAGTCAGGGATTCTGGGATGGGGCCCAGTGATCTGCATATCACACTGTCTCCAGATGAGGCTGAAGAATGTTTCAAGTTTGAGAATCTGAATCCTGTAGGTAATAAGCAGTAGAGTTAATATCAGAGATATATTTTGTTTCAGAAATGAAATTCTTCTATCATTTATGCAAGTCCTAAATATTGACTGAATGTGAACATCTAGTAACCGATCTCAGATTGATGAAGTGTCAGGGGGATATGGTAGTTACAACAGTATTATTGAGTTTCAAGTCAATTTCTGTGTCTGAAGGATGAAGAAATGAGTGATAATTTCTAAGGTGGTTGTATAAACAATATGGGATCATGCAACTAGAATCTTTTTTTCAAGATGTCATATCTTATACAAATGTAAGTTTTCAGTAGATGTTAGGAATGTTTTCCTTGTGTTTCACTTGGATCAGGCCCTAAAACAATGGTACTTAACATTAGCTGTATATTATAATCACTTGCAACATGTAAAAAGTATTGATGTCTATGTTCCACCCAGAGAGATTCTAATTAATTCATCTCTCATGAAGCTTGGACCCTGACATAAAGGTTATTCCAGGGCAAATGCTCACCAGCTACTTTATTATTGTTCTTATTTTCATTTTTTGATCATGATATCAAACCATCATCTCCCTAATGACAAGGTACTTAAGTTACAGACATGTCCTAAGAAGCATGGATCATCATTGCTGGATATAGTACCTATAGATATCCCTTTTCTGACAGGTATTCTTTAAGTTAAAGTCTTAAATTTGCACTATTTTCATCGGTTATTTATACAGTTACTAACTTTTGTATACTGCTCTTCAAAAGTCACTCTCATTAACTCCTCTGAAGAATACTGCATATGAGGAGAAATGTGTTTAGAGTAGAATTTTCATTCGCATGTTTATATGGAGAAAACTGAAGTGCCAGACACTAAGTGACTTTCCAGAGACTTTCTAATTATGAAGAACTTGAAACTGAAACTGCTTTCTTCTGATCATGAACTCTTCCCTTTGCCCAAGTGTGTAGCCTTACAAATCGAGGCACCTAGGAGTTTAAGCAACGTTGTGATTGAATGTGTTTTATCCTTGATGTCTTATATTGTGCATACATATACAAAGGGGAGTGCTATATTACTTTCCTTTTCTGTAGGAAACAGAAGCTCTAAAATTTAAATAAGTTATCAAAAGGTATAAAAGTAGGAAGACACAGAACAGGGTCTAACTAAACCTTAGGACGTCTGTCTACCAGGTTGTTATTTGTCCACTAAACTATGTTACCTTGTTCTAGATTATTTTCTTTGTAGCAGTTTATTATTATTTAGTGAAGTTAACTTATTGAATTTTTGGACAGAGATGATAGATTTTATGGCCAATTTCAGATGCATTAAAGAAAAATTATCAGGACCTCCGTGGTGGTCCAGTAGTTAAGAATCTGTCTGCCAGTGCAGGCGATGTGTTTGATCTCTGGTCTGGGAAGATGCCACATGTCACAGAGCAACTAGGCCCATGCACCACAACTACTAAGCTTGAGTTCTGCAAGTACTGAAGCCTGGGCCCTAGATCCCATGCTGTGCAACAAGATAAGCCACTGTCATGAGAAGTCCGCACACAGAACTAGAGAGTAGCCCTTACCTGACGCAACTGGAGAATCCCCTGTGCAACTCCAAAGACTCAGTGCAGGCAAAAATAAAGAAACTAATTAATTAATTTAAGAAATAAAAAAGAAAAATTACCAAGCCAGTATATATGCATTGCAGAAAATCAGGAATACAAATAAGCAAAAGTAAAATAAACTTCTGGCTCCTTGGAGACAAGCAATAGTCATTATTGTTTTAAGTGTTTTTTATTGTTTTTTTAAATTTATATTTTTACTCTATTTTACTTTACAGTATTGTATTGGTTTTGCCATACATTGGCATGAATCTGCCACCGGTATACATGAGTTCCCAACCCTGAACCCCCCTCCCACCTCTCACTTCATATCATCTCTCTGGATCATCCCCGTGCACCAGCCCCAAGCATCCTGTATCCTGTATTTAAGTGTTTTTTAATGCTTCAGTGGATATATGCATCCCCAATTCAATGGACATGAACGTGGGCAAACTCTGGGAGATGATGAGGGTCAGGGAGGCCTGGCATGCTGAAGTTCCTCGTTTTGCAGAGTTGGATATGACTTGGTGACTGAATATCAACAAAAATATGTTATCTAGGCGTCTCTGTTGGTTCAGATGGTAAAGTAGCTGCTTGCAATGCAGAAGACTGAGGGTTCCATTAAAGGGTTGGGAAGAACCCCTGGAGATGGGCATGGCAACTTACTCCAACATTCTTGCATGGGGAATCCCATGGACAGAGGAGCCTGATGGGCTACAGTCCACAGGATCCCAAAGAGTCCAACATGACAGCATTCACTTCCACATAGGTATCTATATGTGTATAAGCATATATGTATTTTAAATAATTTTTGTAACTGGCTTTTTTAATGTATCACTTTATAATGCATTGTCTCATTCCTATAATAATAGCAACTTCAGCACTAACTATATATTTTTCTCTAGGTGTAAAAATCCTTGATTATATTAATAATATGAAGACAAGGAAATCTGAATTGCAACTAACTTTATAATAATGCTAACTTTATAATAATTTCTATTAGAGGTAACTAAGATTTTTTGAGTATTATTTCTTTTAATTGTAAAAAAGAAAAAAATTCTTGCAGGGAGCAACAATAGATTAAATATAATCTTACAAATTCCCTTCAACTCAAATTCCACCTCTTAAAACTTAAGAAACATAGAAAATCCACCTAGAATATACCATTGCCAGAAATCACAGGGCCATACAGACTGAGAAGTATTTACTTCGTGAGGTCCAGATGGGAAAATCCTAGACAGTATTGACTTAATTATTGATTCCCACAATCATCTAACAGTATAAAATGGGAAAACATGACCCCACATTTGATATCAGTCACTACAATTCCTACCTCCAGTTCTACCAGACCATCAGAGGCTCAGGATTGCTGCCCACCAGAACACAGCACACAAAGAAAAATCACCGAGAGATGAAGGTAAACACAGGGTTGGAAATAGCCTGCATCAGACACAAGAGGTGATGAAAGAAATATTTTTCTCATAGAGTTGTTTAAATTGTAATTAATTACCTCTACTGATGTACAGCTGTACACAGTCTCCTGGAAGTATTTGGAAATGCCTCGATTTTGACAGTTAGGAAATCAATATCAGTAGATGAGAGGACCATATGGATTTACATCTAATCCTAAATTTACTGAAAGGGGCCTGCACCATCATGAAAAAAGGGTTCATGAGGTAAGGAGATGTGTGCGTGTGTTTATATGTATATGAGCAGAACTTCTCCTGGGAGGCAGTCACTTCAGAGACTGGGGCCCTTCGCAAAGGACAATTAGAGTTTTGATTTACAGTTGGGCTGAGAATTATGTTCTTGGGTCCCAAGTGTGTTAATTTTCCCTTTATTGGGGAAGTCAACTTGCTGTTTGAGAAACTACAGTCTAATGCCTCTCTTCAAGTAATTTACCATCAGTGAGTCCATCAGCATCCACATTATCATCATTACAAGCAGCACCACCAGCCCCACAACCCCCGTGGTTAGTATTATCAACACCATCGTCAGTCACTGTCATTATGGTGGTCACTCATCATTAGTTATTTGTGATCAAGCATAATCAATTATGATTAAAAGGCTTATTTGAAAGCATTAAAAAAAGAGTTGACTATTTTAATAAAACTGTAATTTCTCTAAAGGAGTGTTAATTCATAAGGAGTGCTAAATTTGTCACCTTAATCTTGGACCTCCAGATTGACTGTAGAATGGCAGGAGATTGAGGGCATGAGAAAGTAGATTTATAAGAATTCTTCACTTGTATATTCTCATTCATAAGGAAAATATGCTGATAAGAATGTGCCCTTTCAAGACTAAATTCAATAATATATTATCTGTGAAAATGTTGCTGGTGAAAATTTTTAAATTAAACTTTTTCTTTTGAGTTAATTGTAGATTCACATAGGGGTGCAAGAAATAACAGAGAGCGGTCCTGTGTACCCTTGAGCAGTTTTCCCCAACGGGAACAATTTGATAAGTTATAATACAATAATATAATGCAATATCACATTCCAAGGATGTCCATGGAATTTGCCAAGCAAGAATACTGATGTGGGTAGCCATTCCCTTCTCCAAGGGATCTTCCACACCCAGGGATTGAGCCCTCATCTTCCACATTGCAGAAAGATTTTTTTTCCTCTGAGCCACTGGGGAAGCCCCACATATTGATTGATTTTCTTCAGATTTCCCCACTTTTATTTATACTCATTTGTGTGTATGTAAATTAACCTCAAAGCAATTTTATCACATGCACAGATCGTGTATCCATCACCACAGTTCACATAGAAACATTTACCTCACCTTCATTTTCTAATTTTCAAAATAATAATTTAGTTTCTTTTTTTTAAGCAAGACTCTGATAGGTTTATTTATTTAAATAGAAATTTATTTATTTTAATTGGAGGCTAATTACTTTACAATATTGTATTGGTTTTATCATACATCAACATGAATCCGCTACAGGTATACATGCTTTCCCCATCCTGACCCCCCTCCTTCCTCCTCCCCGTACCATCATTATCTACCAAAGAAAGCTAGTTATTTTTTTTTTTTTTAGTATCTGTAACCATATTTTATATGTGTTTCAGTCCATTGCAATCATTGTCCTTATATAGCTTAACATTTTCTTGCCTGGAGAATTTCATGGGTAGAGAAGCCTGGCTACACTACATGGGTTGCAAAGAGCCAGACCCAACTGGGGGACTAACACTTTCACTAGGTACCCACTAGCGATGTGAACACTTGAAAATGTGACAACATCATTTTGTTGAGAATGGAGAGCAATCGAACTTCTTATACAGTGCTAATGGAAAATAAAATTAAACAACCTCTTTGTAGGATTGTTTGGTAATTTCTTTTAAACTTGCCTACGGCCAAACAATTCTTAGGTATTTATCTAAGATAAATGAAAACATAGGTTCACAAAGAGTTCTGTACATGAATGCTTCTATATCCTTTATTCACAGTAACTCAAACTGGAAACTACCAACTGTCCTCAACAGGCGGGAAACAATTTGTGGATCTATAGAAGCAATGGATTGCTACTAATAAAGAAGAAATATATTATTGATACACACAACAATATGAAAGACCTAGAAAGCGTTGTGCTGGGCAAAATGTATCAGACACCGTAGGGTCCGTATTGTGTACTCTGATCAGGGAAATCTAATCAATTGTTATAGAAAATAGACAGTGGCTGTGTGAATTTAGGGATAGAAGGGAGATTCCACACTTTGGACTTGTGACTTAGCCCCATTTCTTTTATTTGTAAAAGGTATTTATATATGGTTTCACATTCTGCAATTATTGATTGATTTTGAGTGTTAAGATGCAGTCTCTCTCTCTTTTTTTAAAGAGATCCATTTTATTGTAGTATAATTGACATAATGTGTACAATATTATTAGTCTGAGACAAGCGTACACCAGGGAGGGCTTCCCAGGTGAAGGACCTGCTTGCCAATGCAGGAGACGTAAGACATGGTGTCTAACTGTTGCGAATTATAATTGTGAGAAGGCATTTAGAAGAGTTGTGTGGCTCAGAGTAGGTGCCCCAAACATGGTAGTGGCTAGCATTATTATTACTGTGACTAAGAAATTCGTATAAAGGGATCAGGTAGAAGTTCTTGGGCAGGAACAAGTAGGGAGGAGTGGAAAAGAGAAGAGGAGGAAGTCTAGGTGAGAAAGACTCTGGGCATCACTTCCTGGTCATTCTCAGATCCACCTGTCTCTGGCTTGTGTACTTTCAAGTGGAAAAAACTAGGAAGTGGGTTGAGAAATATTTTCTACGTAGAAGAAGAGTAAACAGTGAATGACTCTCAAACTCAGCTAAAGTTTATTGAAAGGTAGTTGATTTACAATATTATATTTGTTTCAGATGGACAACATTTTTATAGGTGACTCCGTTTAAAGTAACTATATAATACTGGCCATGCTTATTTATTTTATGCATAGCAGTTGTATGCTTAACCCCCTGGCTCTCTTCTCCCCCAGCACCCCAAGTAATCACTCTTTTTTCTCTATCTGTGAGTCTGTGAAACTTGAAAAAATAATTATATTAAATTACAATTTAGCTAGTAGGGTTTACCAAAGGACTCAGGATAGAGAAAAGGCGTCTGAAATAAGGAAAATAAACATAATATCAGCTGGTTTTAAATAGAGATGAGAGAAGAGAGAGGGCAGGAAGGAGGAGGGAAGGAGGCAGGAGAAGTCACCCAGCCAAGCAGAGAAGGGACTGTTTCCTTTCCCCGGTGGGCAAGGATTCAGAGCACTTCCCTCTGGGATTCATAATAACTTACTCTTAAATTTGAGCAAGAATGAGACATATGCCTGAAAATGATTTTCCCCTCAGAGTTTTCTGGATGGCCACATTTACCTCCTTATTCCTCAGGCTGTAGGTCAGGGGGTTCAGTATGGGGACCACTGTGCTGTAAAACATGGAGGCCATGTTCTCCTGGGCCAGGGAGCTGGCTGTGGGGGGGGTTTAAGTACATGAAGGCAATAATTCCATAGAAAATCCCCATGGCTGCCAAATGGGAGCTGCAGGTGCTGAAGGCTTTGGACCTTCCCTCTGTGGTGCTGATGTGGAGGATACAGGACAGGATGAAGGTATAGGAAGTTAGGACTGTTAGGTTTAGGATTTTATCACGATTGTNTGGGGGGGTTTTAAGTACATGAAGGCAATAATTCCATAGAAAATCCCCATGGCTGCCAAATGGGAGCTGCAGGTGCTGAAGGCTTTGGACCTTCCCTCTGTGGTGCTGATGTGGAGGATACAGGACAGGATGAAGGTATAGGAAGTTAGGACTGTTAGGTTTAGGATTTTATCACGATTGTGCCCCTCCACCGTTTCTTTGCAGCTTCTCCTTTGTCTCTGGATGAGGGGTATCTTGTTTTGGAGAGTTCCAGTGTCTTCCTGCCGATGATTTTGAACAATTTATTTTGTCCTATAGTTATCTAATATCATAAAATAGGAAAACATGAGCCTATACTTGGTATTAGTCACTACAATTATTACTCCAGTTCTAACAGACCATCAGAGGCTTTGGATTGCTGTCCATAAGAACATAGGACACAGGAAAAAGCCCTTACCTTAGAGATGAAGGTAAGTTGAGGTGAGTTGAGTTGAGTTCAGTTCAGTCACTCAGTCGTGTCCGACTCTTTGCGACCCCATAAATCGCAGCATGCCAGGCCTCCGTGTCCATCACCAACTCCTGGAGTTCACTCAGATTCACGTCCATCAAGTCAGTGATGCCATCCAGCCATCTCATCCTTTGTCGTCCCCTTCTCCTCCTGCCCCCAATCCCTCCCAGCATCAAAGTCTTTTCCAATGAGTCAACTCTTCACATGAGGTGGCCAAAGTACTGGAGTTTCAGCTTTAGCATCATTCCTTCCAAAGAAATTCCAGGGCTGATCTCCTTCAGAATGGACTGGTTGGATCTCCTGGCAGTCCAAGGGACTCTCAAGAGTCATCTCCAACTCCACAGCTTAAAAGCATCAATTCTTCTGGGCTCAGCCTTCTTCACAGTCCAACTCTCACATCCATACATGACTACTGGAAAAACCATAGCCTTGTCTAGACGGACCTTTAGTCGGCAAAGTAATGTCTCTGCTTTTGAATATGCTATCTAGGTTGGTCATAACTTTTCCAAGGAGTAAGCGTCTTTTAATTTCATGGCTGCAGTTACCATCTTCAGTGATTTTGGAGCCCCTAAAAAATANAGTGATATTCAATGGTTTGCCTTGGAAACGAACAGAGATCATTCTGTCATTTTTGAGATTGCATCCAAGTACTGCATTTTGGACACTTGTTGACCATGATGGCTACTCCGTTTCTTCTAAGGGATTCTTGCCCACAGTAGTAGATATAATGGTCATCTGAGTTAAATTCCCTTTGTTTAGTCATTAATTAAACTGTAAACAAGTTATTCCCTTATTCACTGCCTTTCTGCTTGAGAAAACTGGAGTCATGTCCATTTCTGAGAATAAACCACTGATCGATACAAGAGAATACCAGAATTAGCTAGAAATAACAAGAAGTATCTATCTATCTTTTGCATCATATCAAGCTGCTAAGTCTAAAACGTATCCTTGATATTGGAATAAAGCAAGAGGAGTGAAGAGAAACTTTGTCTCAACTCCACTGGATTTACTGGCTGAGCTAGGTGGTAGATCTCTGAGTTAATTAAGCAGGGGAAGAATGTTGTAACAGCATGTAATCTGGTGACCAGTCATCCTGGTTTTTTGGAACAGAAGGGTTTCCCAGGGTGGAGGCTTCCAGAGTTAAGACTGGTAAAGTGTCTGGTGAACTGCTGAGCTGGTCACTCTAGTGTAAACATTCTTTAGTTATAAAAAGATGTTGCTGATAAATGTGAAGAAATTAGGGAAGATGAAAGGTGAGAGTCTGAGGAACTGATTATAGGAGATATTTGAGATTGGAAGAGCACAATTAGGGCAGAGTTAATTGCTGTTCAGAGAGAACAACAGCATAAAGCAAAGGGCAAGATGACTGAGAGCCAAGAGTGTGGGTGGGTTACAGAGTCACTTAGACTTGGGTTTGAGTTCCCAAGTCTTTGTTTATCAGCTGTGTGACCTTGAGCAATTTACTACATCAAATTCCACAATGAAATGGGGAAAACAGTAGTACTTAACTATTGTGAACTGTAATTGAAATAAGGCATACAAAGCATTTAGAAGAGCTGTGCAGCTCAGAGTAGATGCCCCCAAACATGGTAGTGGGTGGCATTATTATTATCACGACTAAAAAGTCACATAAAAGGACCAGGTAGAAGTTCTCGGGCATAAAAAAGTAGAGAGAAGTCAAAGAAAATGGACGAGGAAGTCTAGATGAGAAAGCTCTAAATATTACTTCTTGGTGACTCTCAATTTCATTGCTCTCTGCTTTGTGTACTCCCAAGTGCAAATATAGCTTCCCAGGTGAAGTCAGTGATAAAGAACTCACCTACCAATGCAGGAGACCTAAAAGACATGGGTTCCACAGCAGGGCTGGGAAGATTCCCTGGAGGAGGGCATGGCAACCCATTTCAGTATTGCCATGGACAAAGGAGCCCAGTAGGCTATGCTCCATAGGGTCACAATGAGTTGGACACCATTGAATCATCTTAGCACACACCCATGCAAATGTAAATAAGTAGGAACTGGGTTGAGCAATGTTTTTTACATGGAAGGTAGTTCAACAGTGAATGACTCTAAAATTCAATGATGAAAGTTTAATTTTTAATTGAAAGGTAGTTGATTTACAATATTCTATTACTTTCAGACATATAACAAAGTTATTCAATATTTTTATATTTATATTATTACTTTAAAAATTTTATTTATTTTTTTCCATCTCAGGTGTATATGAGTTCCCAATCTTGAACCCCCAGTTAATACACTTATTTTTTTCCTTTATTTCTTTGNTTTAATTGAAAGGTAGTTGATTTACAATATTCTATTACTTTCAGACATATAACAAAGTTATTCAATATTTTTATATTTATATTATTACTTTAAAAATTTTATTTATTTTTTTCCATCTCAGGTGTATATGAGTTCCCAATCTTGAACCCCCAGTTAATACACTTATTTTTTTCCTTTATTTCTTTGCGGCCACTTAAAAAAAAATTAAATTTATTTATTTTAATTGGAGGCTAATTACTTTACAATATTGTATTGATTCTACCATACATCAACATGAATCTGCCGTGGGCATACACGTGTTCCCCATCTTGAAACCCCCTCCCACCTCTCTCCCTGTACCAACCCTCCAGGTCATCCCAGCGCACCAGCCCCAAGGATCCAGTATTGAACCTGGACTGACAATTTGTTTCTTATATTATATTATACATGTTTCCATGATATTCCCCCAAATCATCCCACCCTTTCCCTCTCCCACAGAGTCCAAAAGACTGTTCTATACATCTGTGTCTCTTTTGCTGTCTCACATACAGGGTTATCATTACCATCTTTCTAAATTCCAGATATATGCGTTAGTATTGTGTTGGTGTTTTTCTTTCTGGCTTACTTCACTCTGTATAATTGGCTCCAGTTTCATCCACTTCATTAGAACTGATTCAAATGTATTCTTTTTAATGGCTGAGTAATACTCCATTGTGTATATGCACCATAGCTTTCTTATCCATTCATCTGCTGATGGACATCTAGGTTGCTTCCAAGTCACCATAAACTAATTGGTTTATTTCCCTGTGCTGTACCACACACCCTTATTCCTTCTTTATTTTATACATAATAGTTGTGAGCTTAATCCCCTGGCTATCATGTCCACCTCTCGTCCCAGTAACCACTGTTGGTTCTCTGATTCTATGAAATTTTAAAACTTATATTAAGTTACAATTAAGAGAATAGAATTTGCCAAAGGGTCAGAATAGAGAAAATGCTTCTCAATGAGAGACAAGATGAACTCAACATCAGTCAGTAGTTCAGTCGCTCAGTCATGTCCGACTCTTGGTGACCCCACGGACTGCAGCATGCTAGGCTTCCCTGTCCAGCAACAACTCAGCAACAACAACAAAGTTTGCTCAAACTCATGTCCATCAAGTCAGTGATGCCATCCAATCATCTCATCCTCTGTCATTCCCTTCTCCTCCTGCCTTCAGTCTCTCCCAGCATCAGAATCTGTTCCAAGGAGTCAGTTCTTCACATCAGGTGGCCAAAGTACTGGAGTTTCAGCTTCAGCATCAGTTCTTCCAATGAACATTCAGAACTGATTTCTTTGAGCATTGACTGGTTTGATCTCCTTGCAGTTCAAGGGAATATCAAGAGTCTTCCCCAACACCCCAGTTCAAAAGCATGAATTCTTTGGTGCTCAGCTTTCTTCATAGTCCAGCTCTCACATCCATACATGACCACTGGAAAACCTATAGCTTTGACTAGATGGACCTTTGTTGGCAAAGTAATGTCTCTGCTTTTTAATATGCTGTTCAGGTTGGTCATAGCTTTTCTTCCAAGGAGAAAGCATCTTTTAATTTCATGGCTGTAGTTACCATCTGAAGCAATTTTGGAGCCCCCCACCCCTCAAATAAAATCTGTTACTGTTTCCATTGTTTCCTCATCAATTTGCCATGAAGTGATGGGACTGGTTGCCATGATCTCAGTTTTTTAAATGTTGAGTTTTAAGCTAGCCTTTTCACTCTCCTCTTTCCCTTTCATCAAGGCTCTTTAGTTCTTCACTTTCTGCCATAAGATTGGTGTCTCCTGCATATCTGAGGTTATTGATATTTCTCCTGGCAATCTTGATTCCAGCTTGTGCTTCATCCAACNAATCTGCCGTGGGCATACACGTGTTCCCCATCTTGAAACCCCCTCCCACCTCTCTCCCTGTACCAACCCTCCAGGTCATCCCAGCGCACCAGCCCCAAGGATCCAGTATTGAACCTGGACTGACAATTTGTTTCTTATATTATATTATACATGTTTCCATGATATTCCCCCAAATCATCCCACCCTTTCCCTCTCCCACAGAGTCCAAAAGACTGTTCTATACATCTGTGTCTCTTTTGCTGTCTCACATACAGGGTTATCATTACCATCTTTCTAAATTCCAGATATATGCGTTAGTATTGTGTTGGTGTTTTTCTTTCTGGCTTACTTCACTCTGTATAATTGGCTCCAGTTTCATCCACTTCATTAGAACTGATTCAAATGTATTCTTTTTAATGGCTGAGTAATACTCCATTGTGTATATGCACCATAGCTTTCTTATCCATTCATCTGCTGATGGACATCTAGGTTGCTTCCAAGTCACCATAAACTAATTGGTTTATTTCCCTGTGCTGTACCACACACCCTTATTCCTTCTTTATTTTATACATAATAGTTGTGAGCTTAATCCCCTGGCTATCATGTCCACCTCTCGTCCCAGTAACCACTGTTGGTTCTCTGATTCTATGAAATTTTAAAACTTATATTAAGTTACAATTAAGAGAATAGAATTTGCCAAAGGGTCAGAATAGAGAAAATGCTTCTCAATGAGAGACAAGATGAACTCAACATCAGTCAGTAGTTCAGTCGCTCAGTCATGTCCGACTCTTGGTGACCCCACGGACTGCAGCATGCTAGGCTTCCCTGTCCAGCAACAACTCAGCAACAACAACAAAGTTTGCTCAAACTCATGTCCATCAAGTCAGTGATGCCATCCAATCATCTCATCCTCTGTCATTCCCTTCTCCTCCTGCCTTCAGTCTCTCCCAGCATCAGAATCTGTTCCAAGGAGTCAGTTCTTCACATCAGGTGGCCAAAGTACTGGAGTTTCAGCTTCAGCATCAGTTCTTCCAATGAACATTCAGAACTGATTTCTTTGAGCATTGACTGGTTTGATCTCCTTGCAGTTCAAGGGAATATCAAGAGTCTTCCCCAACACCCCAGTTCAAAAGCATGAATTCTTTGGTGCTCAGCTTTCTTCATAGTCCAGCTCTCACATCCATACATGACCACTGGAAAACCTATAGCTTTGACTAGATGGACCTTTGTTGGCAAAGTAATGTCTCTGCTTTTTAATATGCTGTTCAGGTTGGTCATAGCTTTTCTTCCAAGGAGAAAGCATCTTTTAATTTCATGGCTGTAGTTACCATCTGAAGCAATTTTGGGGCCCCCCACCCCTCAAATAAAATCTGTTACTGTTTCCATTGTTTCCTCATCAATTTGCCATGAAGTGATGGGACTGGTTGCCATGATCTCAGTTTTTTAAATGTTGAGTTTTAAGCTAGCCTTTTCACTCTCCTCTTTCCCTTTCATCGAGGCTCTTTAGTTCTTCACTTTCTGCCATAAGATTGGTGTCTCCTGCATATCTGAGGTTATTGATATTTCTCCTGGCAATCTTGATTCCAGCTTGTGCTTCATCCAACTTAACATCAGCTGGCTTCAAACAGAAGTGGGAGGAGACAAAAGGGGGGAAGGGAGAGGGAAGGAGGCAAGAGCAGTCACCCAGTCATGCAGAGAAGGGACTGTTTCCAAACCCAAGTGGGTGAGCATTTGGAGTGTTCCCCTCTGGGATTCATAAAAAGTTATTTTTAAAACTGAGAAAGATCATAACATTTGTATCAAAAGGGTTTTTCCCTCAGAGTTCTCTGGATGGCCACTTTTACCTCATTATTCCTCAAGCTGTAGATTAGGGGGTTCAGCATGGGGATCACTGTGGTGTAGAACACAGAGGCCACGTTCTCCTGGGCTAGGGAACTGGCCGTGGAGGGTTTCAAGTACATGAACGCGGTCGTTCCATAGAAAATCCCCACAGCTGCAAAGTGGGAGCTGCAGGTGCTGAAAGCTTTGGACCTTCCCTCTGTGGTACCGATGTGGAGAATACTGGACAGGATGAAGGCATAGGAAATTAGGACTGATGAACTGGTGACTATGAAGTTGAATATAGCAAAAATGAAGACTGTCATCTCAACATGGTAGGTGTTAGAGCAGGTTAGTTTCATGAGGGGGAGGATTTCACAGAAGTAATAACTGATGAGTTGTTCACAATAGGACTGTTTCAACATGAGGCCAGTCTCTATAGTTGAACTAATGAACCCTATGGCATAGACCCCAGCTACCATAAGGGAGCAGACTTGATGAGACATGATGATGTTGTAAAGCAAAGGTCTGCAGATGGCAACATAGCGGTCATAGGCCATCACTGTCAGCATGTAACACTCAGCAATGACAAACACCAGGAAGAAGTAGAGCTGGGACATGCATCCTGCGTAGGAGATGGTGTTCTTCTCTGACACAAAGTTCACCAGCATCTTAGGGGTAATGACAGAGGAGTAGCAGAGATCCACAAAGGACAGGTTGCTGAGGAAATAGTACATGGGGGTGTGAAGGTGGGCATTCAGACAAATCAGTGTTATCACGCCCAGGTTTCCTATCATGGTGACCAAGTAGATCCCAAGGAAGAGGAAGAAAAGTGGGAGCTGAAGCTCTGGCTGATCTGTCAAACCCTGAAGAATGAACTCTGTCACCAAAGAATGATTTTCTGTCGCCATTCTCCTCTGGCTGTGGGCCCTGTGGGGATGGGAGAGAAAAAGTACCTGAAAGGCTGACTCTTGCACTGCTTGGTGAAGGTAGTTTTCAGCATTTGGGACCAGCAGAGAGACTGTGATATCCTTCCTGATGAATCTTCCCTCATCCTGATGTTTGTTTTGGGAGGAAGACCAGACCCTGAATATTTCAAAGGTCATAGAGATGAGAAGAAAAATGGAGCAAGACCCAGAACTTTTACTGTATTCATGTCTCTGAAATATCCTAGAGCACTGGGTCTTAAAGTCTAGACCCTGTACCAGCGTTGCTTGCATCACCTGAAGACACTGGGGATGCAAATTCTCTGGCCTCGCCCCAGATCTCCCACGTCAAGAACTCTGGGATGGGGTCCACTGATCTGTGCACCATACTGTCTCCCGGTGAGGCTGATGTGGGTTCAAGTATGAGAACCTCAGTCCTGTAGATAACAAGTAGTAGCATTCATATTTTGTAGTTGGAGATGTATCTTCTTCTGAAATGAAACTTCCCTATGGTCTATGGAAGTCCTAAATATTCACTGATTGTGAACAGATGAAAACTTGTCTNCACCATACTGTCTCCCGGTGAGGCTGATGCGGGTTCAAGTATGAGAACCTCAGTCCTGTAGATAACAAGTAGTAGCATTCATATTTTGTAGTTGGAGATGTATCTTCTTCTGAAATGAAACTTCCCTATGGTCTATGGAAGTCCTAAATATTCACTGATTGTGAACAGATGAAAACTTGTCTCAAATAGATTTAGTGTCAGGGTGATATGATTGTTACAACAGTATCACTGAGTTACAAGTCAGTTTCTGTATCTGAAATATGAAATTAGTGATACCAATTCCTAAGGTGGTTGTAAAAATAATGTTGGATAATACGTAGTTAGAAAATATTTTTCAAAAAGCCAGTTCCATAAAAATGTATCATTATGTGTCTGTAATTCTTTGTGGTCTACAGAGATTCTCATTTAATCCATCTGTGCTGAGACCTCAGTCCTGGCACTTAGCATTGTCTAGAGCAAGGGACCTCAGCCTCTGGGATCTAATACCTGATGATCTGAGGTGGACTTGATGTAATAATATTAAAGTGCACAATAAAGGTAATGTCCTTGAATCATCCCGAAACCATCCCCCTGCTGCCCAGGTCCATGGAAAAATTGTCTTCCACAGAACCATTCCCTCATATCAAAAAGACTGGGGACCACAGGTCTAGAGTAGGGCTCAATAGCTACTCTTACTATTGTTGTTGTTTTTATTTTCAGATCATAATATAAAGCCATTATCTCCTTATTGACAAAGTACTCACATTATACACATAGCTATAAGAAGCATGGATCACTGACTAGCTAGTCAGTGGTATAGCTGCGACAGTAACCCAAGTCTCTTGACTTCTAGTTCAGTATTGTTCTTTCCACCATACATACTACACATCTTCACAGAAATTAAAATATAGGCATGTGGTCTGGAGATTTGATTTAGTATGGTGTAACTCTGGAAGGCAAAATGAGAATCAGGTGGCTAAAGAGAAAGAGAAATGATTTATGTTTAATGTATAATATATAGTTAGTTGGTCTAAGGGAGAATGGGCTGCCTAGTAAAATAATAAATTTACCATAAATGGAGTATTAAGTGAAAGTTCCACGGCCAGTTCTTGGAATATTGCTGAAGTAAAGATTTGCCTCAGGAAAACTCAGTGGTTCTTTTCAGCTAGAAAAACTATAATAACATTGTCTGTTTTCATTTTCCTTTTTTTGTCAGAAATATATTTTATGATTGTGTCTATAAGAAAAATGTTCATCCTAATAGAAAATAAAATCTTTCATAACAAAAAAGCATGGATCATCATTGCTATATATATCCCTTTTCTGAAATAAATATTTCTTAAGCTAAAACTCTAAATTTGCACTATTTTCTTTGCTCCCTTTTACAGTCACTAACTTTTATGTAATGCTAGTCAAAAGTCAATCTCATTAACTCCTCCCACAAGTTTTGTGTATAAGGAAAAATATGTCTAGAGTTGAATTTTCAATCCTATGTTCATATGGAGGAAACTGAAATGCCAGACAGAAGTGATTTTCCTGAGGCTTCATAATTATCAAGGACTTGGAACTTAAACTGCTTTCTTCTGATCGTGAGCTCTTCCCTTGGCCCAAGCATGTAGCCTAATAAACCTGTGCACCTAGAGCTCTAAGCAATGTTGTGGTTGAATATGCTTTATCCTTGGTGTGTTATATTGTGCATAGCTAATAAAAAAAAAGAATATTGCATTATTTTCCTATTTTCTGGGAAACTTAGCCTTTAAAAGCTAAATTTACAAGCATAAAACTGGTTATGAAACTTTGGACTTCTGACTACCAGTCTATTTTGTTTTCAGTAAACTATGTTGCTTTGCTGTAGGTTGTCTTGTGTGCAGCACTTTGTTATTATTTAGTAAACTTAATCTATTGAATTTCTGGACACAAATGACAAATTTTATTAACAATTTCAGATTTTTNGCATAAAACTGGTTATGAAACTTTGGACTTCTGACTACCAGTCTATTTTGTTTTCAGTAAACTATGTTGCTTTGCTGTAGGTTGTCTTGTGTGCAGCACTTTGTTATTATTTAGTAAACTTAATCTATTGAATTTCTGGACACAAATGACAAATTTTATTAACAATTTCAGATTTTTAAATAAATTATATGTGCACTGTAAGAAATCAGAAACACTAAGAAGCAGAAATACAGTGCTATGTTCCTGCTCCTTGGAGACTAACAACAGTCTAGTCTGTCTTTTTACATCTTATCAGTATATATATACTTACATGTGTATTGACATATAGTATTTAAAACATATTAAACCTATTTTTAACTGTAGCACTTCAAAATGTGTGGTATCATTTGATTCCTATAAGTCAAAGGGCTTTACAGAGCAGTACAAAGTGAACATCATTTACTCAGTGCAGTGCTGATGGGAAAACCCTAGACAGCACTGAGAATTATTTTCTTCCACAATTGTCTAATAACATAAAACAGGAAAACATGACCCCATACTTGATATCAGTCACTACAATTATTACCTCCAGTTCTAGCAGACCATCAGAGGCTCAGGATTACTGCCCATAAGAAAACAACACACAAAGGAAAAACACTTAGAGATGAAGTAAACATATGGTTGAAAATCTCCTGCATTATACACAAGAGTTCATGGAAGATATATGCTCTCTGTACAATTGCTTTAAATCGTAATTAAGTACTTGTACTGAGGAAAAAATGGATCAGTCTCAGAAATTAGAGGATGCCTAGATTTCAAAGGTCAGGAAATAAATATCAGGGAGTGAGAAGACCCTATAGATTTATATCTAATTCTAAGTTTACTCAAAGGGACCAGCACTGTCATGAACAATAGATCTGGGGGGATTTATTTTGACTTGGATCCCTCCAAGTCTTGGGGGATTTGGAGTTCAGCTTATTTATATAAGTACGGTCACAGCTTCTCCTCGGATGCAGTCACTTCAGAGACTGCAGACCCAAGTTAAGGAGCAATTAGAGTCTTGGTTTACCCCTTTGCTCTGAATCGTGTTTTTTGTCTCCCAGGTGTGTTAATTTTCCTTTTATTGGTAGAGTCACTTTGCTGTTTGGGAAAATATAGTCTAATACCCTCCTTTAAAACATTTTACAACCAATAACCATATCATCATCGTCATTGTCGTCATTACCACCAACACTACCACAATCACCACTAACACCACCTTTGGTCATTATCATTAATGTGGTCATCAGACACTACCATTATGGTTGTTACTCATCATTAGCTATTCGCTATTAGGCATTATCAATTAGGCTTAAAATGTTTATTCTAAAGGATCCAAAAATAAAAAACGAACTGTATACTTTCCATAAAGGAATATGAATTTATAAGGAATGCTATATCTGTCACCCTGTTGCTACAACTGTAGACCAACAGTGGTAGAATGACAGGAAATTCAGGGGCATAAGAAGATAGANTGACTGAGTAGATCCCAAGGAAGAGGAATAAGAGTGGAAGCTGGAGCTCTGGCCGATTTGTTAAACCTCCAAGAATGAACTCTGTCACTGTGGATTGGTTTTCTGCAGCCATTCTCCTCTGGTTGGGTGTCCTGTGGGGACAGAAATGAAGATCTCTGTGAAAGCCCACATCATGTTTTGCTTGGTCAAGCTAGTTTGTGCATCTCAGGCTAGCTGAGTGATCTTGGGATCTTTTTTGATGAGTGCTCCCTCATCCTGCCAATTTTTGGGGAGGAAGACCAGACCCTAGGTATTTCAAAGATCATGGAGATGAGAGGAAAAGAGGGCAAGATCTAGAACTTTTACAACATTCACGTTTCTGAAATATCCTAGAGTAGTGAGTTTAAAGTCTAGTTCCTGGGCCAGCATCATTGGTGTCACTTGAAGACATCAGATATGCAGATTATCAGGCCTCACTCCAGATCTACCAAGTCAGGAACTCTGGAATGGGATGCAGTGATCTGTGTATCATACTGTCTCCAGGAAAGGCTGAGCAAGCTGAAGTCTGAAAACTTCAATCCTGTAGGTAATAAGCAGTAGAATTCATATTTTGTAGTTGGAGATGTATTTGCTTCATAAGTGAAATTTCTCTGTGTGTGGAGGAGCTGAAAGGCTTTGAGCAAACACTGAAAATGTATTTGCTCCATGCATGATGAAGGTTGGGAGCTGGAACGAGCATAACGGAGGGTTATGAGCGTTCATTGAGTGCCTGAGGCTGGGATGATGAAGGGTCAATATGCCTGGCCTTGAACCATTCAAAGGCTCCCTTATGACCATCTGTTCCCTGGGAGCAAGGACTGTTACTTCACGATAAGACTTCCTTTAGAGTTATGCCAAGGTCATTTTATGTCTTAGGTGGTGGGAGCTGTATTCTATGCTTGAATGCTTTGGGGCTTATCTGGAATGACTACGTACAAGTCTGCCTTATGCTCTATTCCCTGAGAATTATAAAATTGCGCTGCTGGAGAGTAAACTTTGTCAGTCCACTAGAGGCTGTCCCTGAGTGTTCCTTTCAGAGCGTGGTTGTCCGAGCCTTACACCTGTGGTCTATGCAAGTCTTAAATATTCATTTATTTTGAACATATGAATACTTATCTCAAATTGATGCAGTACTAGGGTGAAAGGGTTACCATATCAGTATCTTTTAGTTAAAGGTCAATTTCTGTAACTGAAAGATGAAGATATTAATAATAGTAATATTAATTTCAAAGTTGGCTGTAAAAGTAGTATGGGATATTGCATAGTTAGAAATATTTTTTTCAAGAAGTCAGTTCCTATAAAAATGTGAGTTGTCATTGGGTATCTGGAATTTGTTCTTAGATTTTTATCAAATCATGCCCAGGGCAATTCCATTTTTTGCATTTATAATCACCTGGAGCATTTAAAAAGTATTGATGGCTGTTTTCCACTCAGTTTCTCTTTTTTTTTTAGAGGTTCTCATTAAAATTCATCTATCATGAAGCCTGATGGCATACTTATATAGGTACCTACTATAGTCTAGAGTAAGATATCAATATTATTATTATTTTTAGGTCTATTTTCAGATCATAATATCAAACCATGACCCCATTATCTCCTTAATGACAAAGTACTGAAATTATAGACATGCTTCTGTAAGAAGCATGGATTATCATTGCTGAGTATATCTATAGATATCCCTTCTCTGACAGGTCTTTCTTAAGCTAAAACCCTTAAACTTGCACTGTTTTAATTGTTTACTTATACAGTTCCTATATTTTGTATAATGCTCTTCAGAGGTCAGTCTCATTAACTTGTCCCACAAGTCTTAGGTATGTGAATAAATATATCCAAGAGCAGAAATTTTAAACCCATGTTCACACTGAGAAAAGCACAGTGCCAGACAAAAGTGACTTTCCTGAGGCTTCCTAATTATGAAGGACTTGCTTTCCTCTGATCTTGAGCTCTTCCCCTGGCCCAAGTGTGTAGCCTTAGAAATCTGCACACCTACAGCTTGGAGCAATGTTGTGGTGGAATGTGCTTTACACTGGTTGTGTTAGCTTGTGCACAGCATATAAAAAATATGAATGCTATTATTTACCTCTTCTATAGGACAATGAAGCCTAAAAATTCAACTACCCTAAGTCATAAAGCCAAGCAAGACACAGGACTGGGTCTAAAACCTCAGACTTCTGACCACCAGTGTGTTTCATTGTCAATGAACTGTGTCGCTTTGCTGAAGGTTATTTTGTATGTAGCACTTTATTATTACTTAGTAAACTTAATATATTGAATTTTGGACATAGAGGATAGATTTTATTGTCAGTTTCAGATGCATTTAAAAAAGTTATCAAGGCAGTATATGTGCATTGCAGAAAATTAGAAACACATATAAGCAAAAATACAATATCACTTTCTTGCTCCTTGGAGGCTAGCAGCAGTCATGACTATCAGTTTAGATTTTTTGGTGCATATATGTACTTACATGTGTATTGTGCTCAGTCACTCAGTTTTATCCAGCTCTTTCCAACTGCATGGACTGTGGCCTGCCAGGCTTCTCTGTTCCAGAAATTCTCAGGCAAGAATACTGGAGTGGGTTGCCATTTCCTACTCCATACATATATATAAAGTGTATATATATATATACACACACACACACATACATATATATATATATATTTTACACGTGTATAAGCATATATATATTTTTAAAAAAGCATTTTTAACCTGCTTCTAATGTAAGTGCATTAAATACGCTGTCTCATTTGATTCCTATAACAGTACTAACTCTGGCACTAGCTATATATGTTTCTCTAGATATATGAGTGCGTGCTCAGTCATTTCAGTTGTGTCCGACTCTTTGTGACACTATGGACTATAGCCAGCCAGGCTCCTCTGTCCATGGAATTCTCCATGCAAGAATATTGGAACAGGTAGCCATGCCCTCTTCCAGGCATATTCTTGACCTAGGGATCAAACCCGTGTTGCCTGCAGCTCCTGAACTGCAGGTGAGTTCTTTACCACTGAACCACTGGATGCCCTTTTGTAGGTATCAGTCAGTTCAGTTCAGCTCAGTCACTCAGTCGTGTCTGACTCTTTGCGACCCCAGGAATCACAGCATGCCAGGCCTCCATGTCCATCACCAACTCCTGGAGATCACTCAAATTCATTTCCATTGAGTTGGTGATGCCATCCAGCCATCTCATCCTCTGTTGTCCCCTTCTCCTCCTGCCCTCAATCCTTCCTAGCATCAGGGTCTTTTCCAATGAGCCAACTCTTCGCATGAGGTGGCCAAAATATTGGAGTTTTAGCTTTAGCATCATTCCTTCCAAAGAACACCCAGGACTGATCTCATTTAGAATGGACTGGTTGGATCTCCTTGCAGTCCAAGGGACTTTCAAGAGTCTTCTCCAACACCACACTTCAAAAGCATCAGTTCTTTGGTACTCAGCTTTCTTCACAGTCCAACTCTCACATCCATACATGACCACTGGAAAAACCATAGCTTTGGCTAGATGGACCTTTGTTGGCAAAGTAATGTCTGCGCTTTTGAATATGCTCTCTAGGTTGGTCATAACTTTCCTTCCAAGGAGTAAGCATCTTTTAATTTCACGGCTGCAGTCACCATCTACAGTGATTTTAGAGCCCCTCAAAATAAAGTCTGCCACTGTTTCCATGGTTTCCCCATCTATTTCCCAAAGGGAAATAAATATCAGGAAAGGAGAGGACCATATAGACTTATATCTAGTCCTAAATTTATTCAAAGGGGCCAGCACTATCATGAAGTGATGGGACCAGATGTCATGATCTTCGTTTTCTGAATGTTGAGCTTTAAGCCAACTTTTCACTCTCCTCTTTCACTTTCATCAAAAAGCTCATCAAGAGGCTTTTTAGTTCCTCTTCACTTTCTGTCATAAGGGTGGTGCCATCTGCATATCTGAGGTTATTGATATTTCTCCCAGTAATCTTGATTCCAGCTTGTGTTTCTTCTAGCCCAGTGTTTCTCATGATGTACTCTGCATATAAGTTAAATAAGCAGGGTGACAGTATACAGCCTTGACGTACTCCTTTTCCTATTTGGAACCAGTCTGTTGTTCCATGTCCAGTTCTAACTGTTGCTTCCTGACCTGCATATAGGTTTCTCAAGAGGTATAAGAGTTTTTAAATTCTTAAGATGTGGGATAAAGACAAGAAAAGCCGCATTGCACTGAAAACTTTAAATGTTATTTTATTGGTGGTTCATTTGTTAACTTCATAATAACTATTTCAGAGGTAGCTAAGATTTTTAGATATTATTTTCATTTATTACAAAGAAAAAAAATTCCCTTAAGTGGCAACAACAGATTGAAAATATCATATCTATATATCCCCTTCTGTTCAGTTTCTACCTCTTAAAATATTAAGAAACATAGAAAATCCACCTAGAATATACCATTATCAGAAATCAAAGTGCTTCACAGAGGAGTACGGTAAACAGCTTTCACNTGCACTGAAAACTTTAAATGTTATTTTATTGGTGGTTCAGTTGTTAACTTCATAATAACTATTTCAGAGGTAGCTAAGATTTTTAGATATTATTTTCATTTATTACAAAGAAGAAAAATTCCCCTAAGTAGCAACAGCAGATTGAAAATATTATATCTATATATCCCCTTCTGTTCAGTTTCTACCTCTTAAAATATCAAGAAACATAGAAAATCCACCTAGAATATACCATTATCAGAAATCAAAGTGCTTCACAGAGCAGTACGGTAAACAGCTTTCACTGAGTGTAGTGCAGATGGGAAAATCCTAGACAGCATTGACTTAGTTATNCCCTAAGTAGCAACAGCAGATTGAAAATATTATATCTATATATCCCCTTCTGTTCAGTTTCTACCTCTTAAAATATCAAGAAACATAGAAAATCCACCTAGAATATACCATTATCAGAAATCAAAGTGCTTCACAGAGCAGTACGGTAAACAGCTTTCACTGAGTGTAGTGCAGATGGGAAAATCCTAGACAGCATTGACTTAGTTATTGATTCCCATATCATCTAATAATATAAAATAGGAAAATATGACCCTATACTTAACATCAGTCACCACAATATTACCTCCAGTTCTAGCAGACCATCAGAGGCTCAGGATTGCTGCCCATAAGAACACGGCACACAAAAAAGAATTACTTAGAGATCAAGATAAACATATCGTTGAAAATAGCCTCATTAGATATAGGAGTTTATGAAAGAAATATTTTTCTGATATAGTTGCTTTAAATCATAATTAACTACCTGTGCTAAGGAAAAATGAAAGCTAATCTCCTGGAAATATTAGTGAATGACTTGGTTTCAACAGTCAGGAAATAAATATCAGGAAAGGAGAGGACCATATAGATTTATATCTAGTCCGAAATTTATTCAAAGGAGCCAGCACTATCATGAATAATAGGTCCCTGGGGTTGGGAAACTTGGGGGAAGTCTGTTTATATATATAGGAGGAGCTTCTCCTGGGATGTAGTCACTTCAGAGACTGGAGTTCTCAGTAAAGAGCAATTAGAGTCTTGGTTTACAGCTGTGCTGGGAACCATGTTTCACCCCCTCCACCAGATGTGTTAATTTTCCTTTTATTGGGGAAGTCAACTTGCTGCTCGAGAAACAGTGCTTAGTGCTTCTATTTAAATAATTTACCACCAGTAACTCCATCATGATCATCACCACCACCACTACCACCACAGCCACAACCATCTCGGTCATTGCCTTCATCATCATCATTCACTATCATTAGGAAAATTACTCATTATGAGCTATTCACCATAAGGCATACTCAACTAGACATGAAATGTTTATTTTAAAACATTTAAAATACATATTGGAATATTTATGTTAAAAACTATAATTTCAGTAAAGAAATTTTAATTGATAAGGAATGCTAAATTTGTCACCCTGCTTTAGCGTCTGTAGCCTGACAGTGTAGAATGGCAGGAGGTTGACAGGCACAAGAATGTAAACTATATTAATAAGAATGCATTCCAATATCAAACAACAAATTTCAACAATGCAGACTGCTGTTACTTTTGTGCCAAATTAATGAGAACTCTTTCCCCATAGATTCTCATTTATAAGGGAAATATGTTTATAAGAATATGCACTTCTTAAAGATGCATTCAGCAATATGTCACCTATGAAAATGACTGTAATGAGATTTTTAAATTAAACTCTTTCTTTCAAAGTAATTGAGGTATTTCAAATCCTAAAAAATGATGCTGTGAAAGTGCTGCACCCAATATGCCAGCAAATTTGGAAAAGTTAGCAGTGGCCACAGGACTGGAAAAAGTCAGTTTTCATTCCAATCCCAAAGAAAGGCAATGCCAAAGA
>SJYA01003159.1:0-84569 GCA_006410615.1 Neotragus moschatus | reverse complement strand
TCTCTTTTCTGCCCATTAAGCCTCATTTTCCTGACTTCTGTCCCTTAGGGTCACTGAGGGACAGAAGCTTGTTGGTTTTTGTCTGCTAAGTGCCTGTGGTGGGGAGTGAGAGGTGGTTCTCTCCAGTTCTGTCTAATAGATTCCTCTTCCCTTTCAAGGATGAGTCCTAAAAACCCAGAGGCAGACATTCTCCACACTCAACTGCTGCAACGGGTAGGCTTGCTCAGTGTTATTTTTTAAACTCATCAAATGAGCAAAGACGACCAGAGGCAGCCTCTTCATGTAGTCCATAGTCTTTTTTTTTATTTGGCCGTGCTCACAGCTTGCAGAATCTTAGTCAGGGAACCCAGAGCACACCAGTGAAAGTGTGGAGTCTTAACTACTAGACCCCCAGGGAATTATCAATGGTCTTCTTTTTTTAAGTATCTGAAATACAGTATAAAATATATATATAAGTATCTGAACTAGAGTATGTATATATATACACACCCACAGTGATTAGGACTCCACGCTCTCAAGGTAAGCATTAAACACATGCTTGGGTCAGCCATGCAGCTGGTGCTCACTATAGGTGGGAGGGCAGCAGGAGGTCCTAGCTCACCAAGAGCCTGGCCCTTGGCCTTGGTGGAAACCAGACCTCTGCTGAAAGGCTGAACTTTTCTCTCCACCCTTCACCTCTCCATGCCCCCCACCAGTGGGAAGAGTTCCATGGAAGGTCACTGGTTGGACCTTTGGCACTTTCTCAGGCCAGGCTACCTCTCTTCCAGGTTTTCACGACACCTCACAAGCTTAGGGGAGCTTCCGCTTCACCCAGATCCTTCCCTCACTTCTAGGCCTGGGAAATGGAAACTGGTCTAATTCTTACAATTTTACAATTTTTACAGTTCTTACAGTTTTTTTCACTGTGTGACTCGTCTCTTTGATTACCAGAGAAAACCTGCTCAATGCAGATAATTTGGAGAAAAAAATTCTAAATATAAACCAGCCAGGAAAAAAATAAAATATCACTTATACTTTGAGATAACCACTGTCACCATTTTAATCTACTCTTTTTCTCTTTTGAGTCTCTATTTCTTGACATAATTAGGAAAATATCCTAATTATAACACACTGTTTAACAGCATATTGTAAACATTCCCCATGCCATTAAAAACTCATCAACATAACATTTAACTAGTACACAGTGTATCATAGGTTATCTAAATTGCTGGATATTTGGAGAGTTGACATTTTTTTCTGATACATTAAGCATGATGATAAATATCCTTGTAAATAAACTTTGTCCACATTTCAGCTAATTTTTTTTAGGGCAGAGTCTTGGAAATGTCATTGCTGCCTAGAAGCTTGTGAAAAATTTCCAACTCAAGGTCAGTAATGCCAAAGAACCTTCCAGAAAGCTTGCAGGAGTCTCCTCCTTGCTACCTGTACATCTCCTGCATTGAAAATGTTTCCTTAGTGAATATTTAAAACAGGACATCATATGGTTTTATTTGCATTTCTCTGATTATCACTGAGATGGTTATTTTTTTCTCTGTTTACTTCCTACTGACATTTCCTTCTTTGTGAATGTTCTATTCTTACATAAAAGGGCTTAAAAAAAAAAAAAAAAAGATTAGTCAACTGCTCTTTTGCTATGTTGCTCCAACAAACTAGGGCATAGACCCAACTGGGGCTGAGCCTTGGACCACATCAGGCATTCAGATACTCTCAGAAATAGTATCTGGTCTCGTGATGAATGAAGGATCTTGAGGATGAGCAACTTGAACTTTAGAAACAGGCATTTTCTTTTCACTTTAATCTTTAACATCCTAGGCCTGTGACTGGCATTCATAAATATCTATGAGATTTGAAACAGAAAAATGAGAGGGGCCAAGAAGTTTTGAATTCTTATTGTCTAAATATCTGAAACTCCACTCGACTGTCTCGTCAGAAAGGCTGTCTCTTGCCTCTCCTTCCCCAACAAACCAGAACAAGTCCAGATGTTGCCATCTCATGTTTGGTTGGACAAGAACAGTCAAGAAGAACCCTGGACTGGTCACTGAAGAAGCCCAGGTACTACTTCTATAATTTATAATACGCAGGTCAAGTCTAAATCTCCTCTTGGAGGCAGCCTCTTACCGGCCTGTCTACACTGTTGATTGAAAATTATAGATTTGTGGTCTGCATCTGGCTTACCAGATTACACAGGCTGGTTTGGGCTATGGCCAACGGAATGGAAAAGACTCTTCAGCACGCTTGTGCTTGGCCTCCCTGAGATCGAGACCCACATCCTGGTGGCTTGTGATACAGGAATGAGTGGCATCCTGGGGGCTCTGAGGACCCTGGCAGATGCGCTGGGTGCCCCGGCCCTTCCCGATGTTAGCCTATATTTTCTTCCTCCTGCCATACTGTATGCTCTGAATTACGGCAACCTTAAATAAGTGTGCTTTGTGGAGTCTTATTAGTGCTTCCAATTATAAAATCCTGTGTAATTGCTGGAGTAGTGGAAGTCAAAGAGCAAAGGACCTACTCCAGCCTGAAAGAGACGAGACAGCTAAATGGCACTTGTGATTCTGAACCGGACCCTCCTGCTCTATAGGACGTGGGTGGGGAGGACGTGACTGAGGTCTGAGGGTGAAATGGTAGTCACAGAGCAACATTAACTTTCTGCTGTATGTGGTGGCTGTATTGTGCTCATGCAGGAGAACACCCTTGGAAAAACTACACATGAACATATTTGAAAGAGATTTCAACAACGTTCTCTGTATGGTTCAGAAAAAAAAAAAGTTCTTTGTTCAAAACTAGCACTTCTGTTTGAGATTGTTCCAAATCACACAAGCATGTGTGTATACATATATATACAACTATAAAAATAAACAACAAAAGCAGTACAAAATACGGGACTGCTTTGTCATGCTTCAGAGAACTTCTCGTACTGTGGCTGTCACGAGCTCTTCCTCACCCCTAGGAGGAGGGGACTCCTGCTAGATCAGACCCAAACAGTAGATCGCTGTGAGAAAGAATCGCTTGTTGTCAATTGCTATAAAAATCAAAATTATTTGGGGCAAATGGTGCCCCAAATTCAGTTGGTTCATAGCCGGTAACAACATACTGTAGTTTCATAATTAATTGTTCCTGGCAAGATCAAAGGAAAGTATATTATCTAAAACCAGAATTTCATTTGGCATTACTCAGATTTTTCTTTAGCCAGGGCAAGCAAAATCTGATTTTAAAAATGCCCAGGCCAGACCATTACAGTGGTTCTCTCTGTCATATTAGGGAAGGACACTCCATCAGTTTCTCTTCCAAGTACCTGGGGCCCTCAGGCAACATCTCAGAGCGCCTGCGAACAGGTTCCAGACTGGGTTATTGACGAATACTTACCAGCCCCGGGGATACCTGGACCTACATCTGTTCTGTGGGAGTAGCGGCTAAGAGAGAAAGGAAGAGCATTCCAGACAGGGACCCCTGGTGGTGGGCAGGGGTCGACCACGGGAGGGTGGGCAGGGACCAGATCCTGAGAGTTTTGTAAGGTCTCAATTGTTATCCTCAGTGCAATAAAGAGCCGAGAAAGGGTTCTGAGGAGAGGAATGCTGTGATTCTACTCATAGGATAAGTCCTTCACACCAGCACCTGTGTAGAGAGGAAAGAGGAGAGGGGCAGGGAAGGATCTGAAGTTTTTGTGATTTTCAGACAAAGATGATGGTGGCCAGGAAAGTGGAGAGAGACGGACAGATTCAAAATATATTTTGGAGGTAGAATCGACAGGACTTGTCAAGGTCTATATCCTTGATTTATATGAATCCAGACTTTGTCCACAGCTCAGGGTAGAAATGGGATGTTTATGGTTTGGGTTATGGATCCCGCAAGGCTTACAGGATCTTAGTTCCCCAACCAGGGGTTGAACCTGTGCCCCCTGCGGTGGAAGCACAGAGTTCTAACACTGGACCTCCTGAAAATCCCACGGGGGGTTAAATTTTTAAGGGATGCAAACATAGTCCACGCACATAGGCCACTGGGCACAGATGGTTCAGCTGTGGCATCAAGCTAGACCCAGAGAGGTCTCCTGGCACCCTAAAACTGAGGCTCATCCCGGAGCCCTTGCTGGTGAGAAATGCCTCAAGAAGCCACACAAGTCCCCTCTGGCTCTTATTTTAGAAACATTGTCAAGGACATCCCGGTCAGCTCACACAGTGATCTCCCTGAGAAGACGCGTTAGAGACACGTCTTCCAGGGCTAGCTGCTGAGAAAAACTTCCTTTTCTCTGAGGAACTGGTGTTCCTCGTCCTCTCTGAAAAGAGTCATCTCTGAGGGGGTCTCCCTTTCTGCTGCCAGAAAGCTTAGAGCCAAAGTGGACAGCCGGCCGACAACCTCGTGGGCCAGTCTCTGCTTCAAACTGGGGCACCTCTTCCTTCAGCTAAACATCTGCCACTGCTCTGCCACATTTTGCTTCAACTCGTCCTATTTTTCCTGGTCTGTAGGTTATTCTTATTTCTGTTTCACCGTTCACTGTGGAAAGATGGAGGCAGGCAGGACACTGGTCTCTTGGGCTCTCTCGTTGCCACCAGACCACGTGTTAGCAGCACGTGGAGGACCTGCACTTGTCTCCGCTGCCCACCCCGACTGTGCCCAGAGGCCCCTCACCTCCTCTCCATTGCCTCGATGGTCTCCACCAGGGGCATGTTGCGTGTCTCAGCCAGGAAGCAGACGGCCAGCCCAGCTAGGATCGAGGGGGCCCCGAAGCCCACAGGTGGCAGGATGGCACTGAACTCCCCGAGCATGGTAAGCAGTGGGGCAGCCAGGCCCCCGAGCCGGGCGTTGACCGAGGTGAAGCCCATTCCCATCTGCCTGTTGGAGCAGTGGGGCTGGGTTAGCCGCTGTGGCCTGGATGTCCGGAGGGCCCGGCGCGCCGGGTCCTGGGTGTTGGGGGCAGAGCAGAATGGAGAGCGGGTCCTGCTTCAGGAAGCCCAGCAGGCGCCAGCCTGGAGTGAGGTCCTCCCAGTTTGGGGCCAGCATCCTCGCATATCGCCTCCCCTGCACCCAGGCCCCTACCTGATCTCCGTAGGGTACAGCTCTCCGGTGAACAGGTACACACAGATGAAGGAGCTGGCCAGGCAGCCTTTGCCCAGTGCCGCCTGGGCCGTGCGCAGGCTCTGCATATCTGGGGGACGGGGGACAGAGTTGCAGGGGGAGCCCAGAGCCCAAAAAGGGAGCAGGGAGGCATAGCAGGGTGGGGCCGGAGGGGGAGGGACTCCTGAGGAGGAGGGTGGGTGAGGCTCAGAGCCTGCAGAGGGAGAAAGGAGGGAGAGCCCCCGGGATAGAGGCTCAGGTTGCAGAACGTGGAGGGGAGGATGGGGGCTTTCTACCTCCTGGAACCCAGAAGTCTGCACACTGCCCTTCTCTGCCCTCTGCCTCCTTCCTGCCTTATTCCATCTCTCACCAGTCCTTCTGGGGAGGCAGGCCAAGCTGCAGAGTTAGGCTTGGGTTCCAATCCCAGCTCTGACTCAGCTGGGTGACCTGGCCACTGTGACTCAACCTCTCTGAGCCTCCCTGTCCTCATCTGTAAAATGAGGGAAAAATGCTCAGTGTCATTGAATGGTTGCTGTTACCGTCATTATTCATCATGCAGCTGGTTATAAACAGCAAAATTCCAATGACAAGCCCAACATCAGGGTGATGGTCAAAGAAATTATGACACATCCTCTGGATTTGGGGGCAGCTCCCGCTGCACACTGGAATCAGGAGAGGAGATTGTATAGAACACCCACACCTGGGCCCTGCTCCATCTCCAGTACATCAAAGCCTCTTGGGGCTGGTTCAAGTTTGGGTATTTTTAAAAGACCCCCCCAGGGGAGTCTGATGTGCAGCTAAAGTTGAAAAACACCAATCAGGTTAAATACTAAATAGTATAAAAAATTAGGGTCATGAAACATTTGCATTAATGTGGAAAAGCAAATTTGTTTTACAACAAATAGTGAAAAGAGATATATGTTTTATATAGATAACTATGTACAATATATACATATATAATCCTATTTATAGTCTTATGTATATATTTATCTCAGTTATGTCAAGTACAAAATCTATGAATAGGACAAAAGATTGGAAGAAAATAAGTCAAAATTTCAATAGTAATAATCTATCTTTTCTACCATTCCCTTGCAGCTCAAACAATAAAGAATCTGCCTGCAATGCAGGAGACCTGGGTTCAATCCCTGGAATGGAAGATGCCCTGGACTAGGGAATGGCAACCCACTCCAGTATTCTTGCCTAAAGAATCCCATGGACAGAGGAGCCTGGTGGCTATAGTTCATGGTGGTCACAAAGAGTCAGACATGACTGGGCGACTAATACACACACACATCTATTTTTCAGGGTAGGAACTGAAGCACAGAGAAACCAAACAACCTGCCCAAGGCCGTGGTGGCAGAACTGGGGGTCACAGCTGGGCCCTTGCCTTTGCTCGGGTCTCTGATACGCAGGCTTGGCTTCTTGCTGTGATCACTGGACTAAATACTGAGGTTTGAGTCCCTCTCTTTGAGACTGGTTGCCTTGGCCTGGAGCCCATGAGCTTTAAGTTTTCAAAGGTCTCCAGATTGGTGATGACTGCAGCCAGTTTTGCAGACCACTGTTTCAGATCCAGCTGGTGGAAGTTCAGACCCTCAAGTGCCTAGCCAGGCTCCAGGGGGACATGCCAGCCCGCCCTCTGCCTCTCCAGCTCATCTTAGTGAAGTGAAAAGTGACACTGTCAGTTGTTCAGTTGTGTCCAACTCTTTGCGGCTCCATGGACTATGGCTACCAAGCTCCTGTCTCCATGGAATTCTCCAGGCAAGAATACTGGAGTGGATAGCCATTCCACTCTGCTGTGGGTCTTCCCAACCCAGGGACAAACCCAGGTCTTGTGCACTGCAGGCAGATTCTTTACTATCTGAGTCACCAGGGAAGCCCTGGTGTTCTTATCCATCATTCTAATCTCTCTGGCAAGACAGTAAATGCTCTGAGGGCGAAGACTCACGTCCTTTGTAGATTCTCCACTGCGATACTGTCAGTAGGTCCTAGTGGTTATTAAAAACTCCAGTAGTCTCTAGTCACTTTCTTTCCAGATCCAGAAGAATATCCCTCAGCCTTGTTCCTGCACAGTGTCTGTTGCCCCTCAAACCCTCAACCCCCAAAGCAGAAGCAGGCAGCTCACCTTCTGGCACAAACATGTTCGAGATCACCATGAGCCCGGCCAGGATGAGGAAGGAGGCCACTGTGGCCCGGCGGCCCACGTAAACCATGGTGGCGGTGGCCACCAGCATGGCTGGGATGTCTATGACTCCAAATAGGACCTGTACCAGATACACGCTGAGCCCAAACTTCTGCAGGTCCATGGCCAGGCCATAGTAAGCCAGGGAGTTGGAGAACCTGGCAGAGGAGGCAGATGGCCCTGCTTCAGCCCAGAGCTCACCGTCCTGGATCTGAGAAGGGCACCCAAGGGTGAACGGCATAGGACTCCTCTGCTGGCTCTACCATCAAAATATTCCCAGAACCTAACTACATCAGTGGGGAGCGAAAATGCCCTGGCCTTGCAGGACCTCCCTCCTGGTCTCCTAAGCCTCTGATTTTGGCCTTGGAGCCCACACCCCTCCCTCCATCCACATCCCTTCCCAGCCACCCTGAGTCCAGCCAGCACCATTCCAGCCCCTCTGTCTCCAGGCTTCAGCAGCTGATCTGATCTGGACAGGACATCAAGAATTAGAGGGAGGTTCAGGAAAAAGCTTGTGCCCGTTTTATACGGCTTGTCTCAAACTTCTGTAAACCCTATGTTTTAGTAAAATATTTTTTTATTCTTAAAAAAAAAAACAAGGAATTGGAGGAAGGGACATCCCCGGTGGTTCAGTGATTAGGACTTGGCTCTTTCACTGCCGTGGCCTGGTCTCAATCCTTGGCCGGGGAGCTAAGATCTCGGGGTTCACAGCCAAACCGACTGCACTGGCCTGGAGTTCCAACACTTGGGGTCTCCACAGAAACTTACAAGGTCCCTGAGACAGTGTCTCAAAGACACTTGTACATCCATGTTTATAGCAGTGTCATTCGCAATAGCCAAAAGGTGGAAGCAAGCCAGGTGTCCATCAACAGCAAGTGGTCTACACATGCAATGACTCAGCCTGAAAAAGGCAGAAATCCTGACCATGCTACAGCACGAATGGACCTTGAGGACATTATACTAAGCGAGATAAGCCACTCACAAAGAGAGAAGTATCGTATGACTCCACTTACGGGCAGCTCCTAGAGTGGTCAAGTTCACAGACATGGAGGGTAGAATGCTGGTTGCCAGAGGTTGGGGGGTGGGGGAAGCAGGAATGGAGGAGATATTGTTTAATAAGTACAGAGTTTCAGTGTCGAAAGATGAAAAGAGGTCTGCTGATGGTGGTACAACAATGTGGTAGGTACGCAACACGGCTGAACCGCACAGTTACAAATGGTTAGGATGCTGCGACTTCCCTGGTGGTCCAGTGGTATAGACTCCACACTTCCACTGCAGGGGGCACAGATTTGATCCTTGGAAACTAAGATCCCATTGGCCACATGACATGGCCAAAAAAAATGGTTAAGATGCTAAAGTTTATGTTATGTGTATTTTATGACACTTTCTGGACACGAAACAAAATAAAATGTCCCTGAGGAAGGGGCTTGAGACGGGCCCTCATGACCCACGTGCATAGGTCTTGTTTTTCTGTAGGACATGCTGGCACAGGCCCAGGAGTGTAGGGAGAGGGGAAGTGGAAAAACAGAGGGCTTTCTCCTACCAGGGCCCAGCATCAGCCCCCAAACCTCTTACTGAGAAACTCCCACCATCCCTCCTGGTTATCCCCAGCTGTGTCAGTCAGTGAAGATGGAGAAAAGGAGAACAGACTTCAGGAAAAGGCGACAGTCATTCTTGTGGGCACTATTGACAACAGCCAAGACATGGAAGCAACCTAAATGTCCATGGACAGGCGAATGGATAAAGGAGTGGTAGGACTTCCCTGGTGCTGCAGGGGTTGAGAATCCACTTGCCAATGCAGGGGACATGGGTTTGATCCCTGGTCCAGGAAGATTCCACAGCTGTGGAGCAACTGAGCCTGAGTGCCACATACTAAAGCTGGCGTGCCCTAGAGCCCGTGCTCCACAACAAGAGAAGCCACAGCAGTGAGAAGCCGTGCGCCGCAACTAGAGAGTAGCCCCACCTCTCCGAAACTGGAGAAAGCCGCTGCAGCAGTGAAGACTCAGTGCAGCCAAAAAGAAAAAAAAAAAATAGAATGAATAAATTAAAATTTTTTAAATAAAATAAAGATGTGGTATATTTATACAGTGGAATATTACTCAGCCACAAAAAAGGATTCAATAATGCCATATGCAGCAACGTAGAAGGACCTAGAGTTTATCACATCAAGTGAAGTAAGACAGAAGAAGATAAATATCATTTGATATCACTTATATGTGGAATCCGAAGAATTGATGCTTTTGAACTGTGGTGTTGGAGAAGACTCTTGAGAGTCCCTTGGACTGCAAGGAGATCCAACCAGTCCATTCTGAAGGAGATCAACCCTG
Source organism: Neotragus moschatus (assembly GCA_006410615.1). Classification (NCBI taxonomy): domain Eukaryota; kingdom Metazoa; phylum Chordata; class Mammalia; order Artiodactyla; family Bovidae; genus Neotragus; species Neotragus moschatus. The sequence continues at coordinate 75,014 of SJYA01003159.1, read as the reverse complement.
GGATGTCTTTGGAAGGAATGATGCTAAACCTGAAGCTCCAGTACTTTGGCCACCTCTTTCGAAGAGCTGACTCATTGGAAAAGACTCCGATGCTGGGAGGGATTGGGGGCAGGAGGAGAAGGGGATGACAGAGGATGAGATGGCTGGATGGCATCACTGACCTGATGGATGTGAGTCTGAGTGAACTCCGGGAGTTGGTGATGGACAGGGAGGCCTGGTGTGCTGCGATTCATGGGGTTGCAAAGAGTCGGACTCGACTGAGCGACTGAACTGAACTGAACTGAATGATACAAATGGGTTTATATATGGAACAGAAAGACCCACAGACATAGAAAAGAGACTCACAGTTTTTATAAGGAAAAGTGGAGGAATTTGAGATTTACATATATACCCACTGTATACAAAATAGAAAACCAACAAAGACCTACTCTACAGCACAGGGAACTATACTCAATATTTTGTAATAAACTATAAGGGAAAAGAATCTGAAAAAACACAGAGAGTGTATAACTACCTCACTTTGCTGTACACCTGAAACTAACACAACATTGTAAATCAGCTATGTGCTTCAGTTTAAAAAATGAGAGAAAAATGATGCATTTTTCTGGGTGAACCTGACCTAGTCATGCTGCTGCTGCTGCTAAGTCGCTTCAGTCGTGTCCGACTCTGTGCGACCCCAGAGACGGCAGCCCACCAGGCTCCCCCGTCCCTGGAATTATCCAGGCAAGAACACTGGAGTGGGTTGCCATTTCCTTCTCCAGTGCATGAAAGTGAAAAGTGAAAGTGAAGTCGCTCAGTCGTCTCCGACTCTCAGTGACCCCATGGACTGCAGCCCACCAGGCTCCTCCATCCAAGGGATTCTCCAGGTGAGAGTACTGGAGTGGGTTGCCATTGCCTTCTCCAGAAATCCTTTAATTCTGGATATAGAGGTCAAAGGTGGGGAAGCCAGAGACTCGAAATGTGAGAAGGATTTGCTGTGATGAAAATTCTCCTTTGAGATGGAAGTGGTCATATGGCAAGAATATAAATGGCCTCAATGACCTGAGAGAGTGGCCCCTGGCTAACAACTAGTGGAGAAATGAACATGTCAGTCCCCCAACAGCAAAGAACACAGCCCACAACTTGAATGGATCTGAAAGTGAATTCTTCCCATGCAGCCTGCCCACCAGCTTCATTTCAGCCCTTGTAAGAAAATCCCAAAGAGAGAACTCAACCACATTATGTCTGGACTTCTGACCAACACAACTATAAGCACATAAATGGGTGTTGTGTGGAATCTAAAATATGACACAGAGGAGCTTATCTATGAAATAGAAACAGACTCACAGATGTGGGGAACAGACTTGTGGTTGCCGTGGGGGAAGAGAAGAGGGAGAGGTTGGACTGGGAGTTTGGGATTAGCAGATCCAAACTGTTACATACAGGATGGATAAACAGCAAGGTCCTGCGGAATAGCACAGGGAACTATATTCAATATCTTGTGATAAACCATAGTGGAAAAGAACATGAAAAAGAATGTATATATACATGAAATATAACAGTCACTGCTGCCCAGTAGAAACTAACACGTCATTGTAAATCGCTGTAAACCAACTATCCTCCAACAAATAAACTTTTAACAAATGGTATTGTTTTAAGGGCGGTTCAAGAGGGACAGGACATATGTATACCTATGGCTGATTCACGTTGACGTTTGACAGAAAAAAACAAAATTCTGTAAAGCAATTATCCTTCAATTAAAAAATAAATAAATTTTAAAAAGGGGGAAATTGTTGCTTAAAAGACATTGTTAGTTTATTGAACCTGGATATTTCCGAAGACTTCAAATGTACTTCTGTATCATTAATATTTCATTAAAGAAACTCCATTAATGAAAAAAAAATGGTATTGTTTTCAGCTGTTATTATGGTCATTTGTTACGTAGCAACATGAACCTAATGCAGTATATGAAAACTAAAGTGATTGTTGAGAGGGTTGAGGGACACCCAGTCAAAAATTAACTGGTTTCCATTCATATCCTTTGCACAATAACGTGTTTGCTCAACCGGGGATTAGAAAGTGGGGAATATAAGGAGTGGCCTGTGAAGATGTGAGCACCCCAGCTGAAAGTCTTCCCAGAACCTGGGTCCTGAGGAGCTCTTTGGCTGCCCAGGCCCAGAACGGCCTTACAGGCAACACTTTTGGGGCAAAAGCCCTCTGAATGCTCAGTGCCAGGGACAACCCCACATTTGCAGGGCACAGGGACACAAGTGTTTTTCCAGAGTGGGGAACTTCCCAGAATCCCCTGAGGCATATTAGGATGCAACCAGGGGTATTTCATCCAAGTTGCCTGGCTGATTTCAGTCGGTGCCCCAGCTGGGTGAGACATCTCCAGATGTGGGTTTCCTAGATCAGCAGGGGTAACTTATGCATGACCTTAGGTCTTAGCAACCAGCAGGGGCCCAGAGGACCCTGGACGCTCAGAAGACATGCGGCAAAGCGTGGGGAACAGGACTGACTTCACAAGGCCCTTCTGTGCACTGCATTAAACATTTGAGAGTTTGTCAGTGGGGACACTGACGTGTCTTGGCCTTGGGTCAAAGTCCTGGACAGGAGCCCAATACCTACCAGACCACCATGAGACAGCACGTGACTTTACGGATGGCTGGGGTTCGGAAGAGGTCCAAGACTGAGTTGGAGGGGCGACCAGTTGCAAACTCACTCTGGATGTAGGAGCTCACCACCTGGGCGAGGAAAGTCTAATCAGGGAAAGGCAGGATCTGCGATCCTATTCCCAGGGGAGGGCCAAGGTCGCGAGCCCTGGCAGTATGGTTGACCCTTGTCTCCTCCCCAGGCTGGTTCCAGGACTCTGAGGTGAAGCAGAGCCTCCAACCTGAGTCCCAGGGTGCCTGGGCTGCCCACTGATTAGGCTGAAATAATCAGGGGCACCCTCAGGCCCCACTCCTGGCATCAACTCTGAGACGGTCTCAGCAGTGGTTAAGAAGGCAGGTTCCCAGGGGTTCTGCCACCTCCTGTTGTGTTTTCTTAAGCAGATTGCCTAAGTTATTATTTCCCTGTCTGTTCCCTCTGGATCCAAAAGGTTGAGTGACTTGGTAATCCAAACATCAGGTTCCTCATCTTTAAAAGTGAGGCATTAAGAAATCCCCTAGTGGTTAGGTGATTAGGACTTGGCACTTTCACTGCCATGGCCCAAGTTCAGTCTCTGGTTGGGGAACTGAGATCCTGCAAGCTGCACAGAGCAGCCAACAAAAAAAGTGAGGCATTAAATAAGACTGTGTATGGAAAACTCTTAGCACGGTATCAAGCAACTGGCTGGATAAATGTGTCTATTTATAATAAATGGTAGCTATACCATTTATAATAAATGGTATGCATGGTAAATGGCACTTTTATTATTATTTGATAATTTCATCTTAGGTTTTTTTATTTTATTGAACTTTTGGCTAAATGTGAATGGGTTATTTCCCCATCCCACAGATGGACAGGCTGATGAACAAAGCAGTGAAATGATTTACCCCAGATCTCAGAGCCATTCTGTGGTTAAACACCTTCGTCCCACTGGAGCTCTTCCCACTCTATTTAGTCTCAGCCCGTTCACCTGGATGGGGAGTCCTGGCAAGTCCTAGCACATCTCGAGGCTGCCAGCAAGCCTGAAAACTGGTGCTCCCCTAACTTACACCAGACCTGCCTACCTCCTTGGTCAGCCTTTCCCCTTCCTCCTTTCTTCCGTTCATCGCAGCCACCTTCCGCAGGTTCTTCAGAGCTACCTGGGTCTTGCCACGAAGGAGGAGCCATCGAGACGACTCTGGCAGCCACCTGGGACCAAGAGAAGGATGGAGGATGAGAGGCACTGTGACGGCCTGTGGCGGCCGCTGGGCGCTGAGTGGGCGGGGTGGCACTCATGCCATTCCTCGAACCAGAGCACACGCTCGCTCGCCTTCCAGACCCCAGAAAAAGGAAACCCTGCTGCCAGCAGAATCAGGAAACCTGGGGGACACGCGGCCTCTCTCGGAGCACATCTTTCAGAGAATCTCTGCAGTGCAGTTAGAGACAACATGGGCCTGCCGGTGTCCACAGATCTGGGTTTGAAACTGGTTCTGACCCCAGTATGTGGCTTTTTTGTTTGTTTTCCTTTGGTTGTTTGTTGTAGTTAATTTTCTTTTTTTCTTAAAATTTTTGCTGGAGTATAGTTGATTTCTAACAGCAAAGTGAAACAGTCACACAAATACCTAAATCCCCCCTTTTCTAGATTCTCTTCCTATGGGTCATTATAGAGTACTGAGTAGAGTTCTCTGTGCTAAGTAGTAGGTCCTTATTGGTTATCTACTTTATATATATAAAAAAGTGAAAGTGTGTTGCTCAGTCGTGTCCGACTCTTTGCAATCCCATGGACTGTAGCCTTCCAGGCTCCTCTGTCTATAGAATTCTCCAGATATGAATGCTGGAGTGGGTAGCCATTCCCTTCTCCAGGGACTCTTCCCGACCTGGGGATTGAACCTGGGTCTCCTGCACTGCCAGCGTATTCCTTACCATCTGAACCACCAGGAAGCCCTAACTCATATATAGTAGTGTGTATATGGCAATCCCAGTCTCTCCCGGTATGTGGCTTTGAAGAAGTCATGGATCCACCTGGGCTGCCTCAGCAATCCTCCTATAAAACTCCCTGGGGTTGTTGTGAGGTGCAAAGGAGCTGATGAAGGCAAAGCTCTCGGTGTGTTCTGGAGCCCCTCAGTAATGTAAGGGGTCCTAGCCTGAACCTGCCCACAGCCATTGCATGGTCCTCGTGAGCCCATGTCCTCACTCCTGCATGTCCCCACCACGTCCCCCAAATTCCAGTCACTGCCCACCCCAAGGCTCCCCCAGGGACAGGTGAGGGCCCGGCTATACAGGTGCTTTGCCCCAGCCCTCTCTGCTCAGGACGTACCAAGAGTAGAGGAAAAAGACGAGGAAGGGGACAGAGACCGCAAACTGCAGCCACCGCCAAGGGCGGATCAGATACGCCACGCCCGCCAGGATGAGCTGACCCGAGGTGAACGAGTACCCCAGCAAGATCCCCGCCATGGTCCGGCCCTGGGTGGGCATCCACTCCACGACTGCGGAGAAAACCACGCCAGGCTCAGTGGGGCGCGTTGCTCACGTGGGTGTTTAATTCAAGCCTCCCCCTCATTCAGAATGACCCTGTGGCAGCTGGAAATCACTCCAGAGAGGCATGAGCACGGGCAAAGACGTCCCAACCTCACTTACCCTTAGACAAATGCCAGGTGGACTAAAGAGCTTCATGTAGGGTTTCCCTGGTGGTCCAGGGTTAGGAATCCACCTTGCAAGGGAGGGCACACGGGTTCGATTCCTGGTCCAGGAAGATTCTACATGCCATGGGGCAACTAAGCCTGTGGACCACAACTACTGAAGCCTGGGCCTAGAGCCTTTGCTCCGCAATAAGAGAAGCCTGCACATTGTGACTAGAGCATAGCCCCCAAACTAGAGAAAGTCCCTGTGCAGCAACAAAGACTCAGCACAGCCCAAAATAAATAAATCCATATTAAAAAGGAGCTAAATATAACAATAAAAGCACAACAATATTAGAAGAAACCATGCTAGGCGTCTTTTCAATCTTAGAGTCAGGAAAGGCTTTTCCAAGAATGTCACAAAGCCCAGAAACAACAAAAGGGAAGACCAACAAAGATGGGCAAAGGCGGTGAACAGTTGGTCAAAAAGGGAATATAATGACTCTTAATTACACGTGTGTTTGTCTGTGTTAGTTGCTCAGTCGTGTCCAACTCTTTGTGATCTCATGGACTATATATAGCCTGCCAGGCTCCTCTGTCCATGGAATTCTCCAGGCAAGAATATTGGAGTGGGTTGCCATTCCCTTCTCCAGGGGATCTTCCTGACCCAGGGATCGAACCCAGGTCTCTTGGACTATAGGCAGATTCTTTATCATCTGAGCCACCAGGGAAGCCCCTGTTAATTACCTGATTTTTTGCAAATAGCAAAACGTGGAAACAATTTAAATGTCCATTCGAGGAGGCCTGGTGACATAGAGCAGGCACACTTTCACGAAGCGACCAGAATAAATGGAAGAGGATGCTGCTTTCAGGCAGCAGCCAGCTCGTGTGTCCAGTCCACTGGCAAACCGTGTGGCTTCTCCCCGCAGAACCTCAGAGCCTAACCGTGCCTTCCTGCCGCCCCCTGTGCTAACCCCGGTTCACTCCAGGCTCGCCTATTGCCAGGAGATCGGATGAGCCTCAGATCGGCCTTCCTGGTCCTGTCCTCGAGCCACATGGCAGCCTGAGGGGTCCTGGATGATGCCAGGTGGGACCAAGTCAGGCCTGTCGTCAGCTCAGGACCCTTCAGAGGCTGCCCCCTCGCTCAGAGTCAAAGCCAACGTCCTTCAAGGGCAGCAGGTCTAAGGGTCTGCTGCTGTCACCCCAGCCCGTTTGTCACCCACCTCAGCTCTGTCCAGCCACGAGGCCCTCCTTGCTCTTGAGTCCACTAGACACACTCTTGCCCCAGGGCCTTTGTCTGGAACGTTCTCCCCTGGTAGCCACAGGTCCCCTTCCCTCACCTCCCTCAAGCTTTGGTCAAAGGGGGTCAAAGGGACCCCTTCTCAGCGAGGCTTGCCCTGAGCCAATAAAGCTGCAGGCTCTCCGCCTCAGGGCGCCGCCTCCCAGCCCCTCGCCTGGCTGCTTGCATCCCCTTTCTGGGCTTTAGTTTTCCTCTGTGGCACTTCTCACCTTCTAACACACTGCGCAGTGCGCTAATCTGTGTCATTTATCTGTCTTCTTGCAGGAGAACACGGGCTCTACAGAGTAGGATCTACCTGTTCGCCATCTCGGACACCTAGTAGTGTGTGTGTGTGTGCATGTGTGTGTGTGTAGGGATGTGTGTGTATGGTGCATGTCTTGTGGTTAGGAGTGTGTACGGTGCGTGTGTAATGGTTAGGAGCATGTGTATGTGTCTGTATGTAGGAGTATGTGTATATGGAAGTGTGTGTTATGGTTAGGAGTGTGTGTGTATGTGTAGAGGTGCACACATTGTTGTGCATACAATACACACATTATATATTGTGCAGGGGTGGATGTTGTGGTTAGAAGTGTGCATTCGTGTATGTCAGGATGTGTGTATATGGGGTATGTGTGCGTAGGTATGTGTATTATACAGGTGATTCTAGCAGGAGATGATTTTGGACAACTGTTTCTGCCTTTAGGTTCCACGAGCCATGGCTGGACGCCCACCCTGAAGAATGAGGCGGGTGGGCTGGGGTTTCCTGAGGTCCCACTGTGAGCTCAGCACCCTTTAATGGCCTGATGTGGGGAGGAGAGGTGACCAAAGTGTGACCTGGAACATCCTAGTTCTCCGGCTCCAAGATTCCCCTACCCTGGGATAAAAGACCCCAACAAACCAAGTAATTAGGGGCAGGGGGCGGGCCTGCGTCCAGGGTGGGCTTCCTCTGCCCACATGGCTCTCTGCCACAGCCACTGGAACCAGCCTGGAGTGACGACTGACCCTGTCACTGTGGGGTGGGGACATTCTCACCTGGCACCCAGGAGGCCAGGCTGCCAGTGGCCCCAAGGGGAAGCCTCACCTCTTTTGGATCCACCTACTTTCAGGATGCCTGCTACCCACCCTGGGGACCCCTGTGTCTCACCTCGTTTCCACGTCCCCACACTAAGCCCCACAGGAGCCTGGCACACAGTAGGTCCTTAGTAAGTGGTTATTGCTAATTCACACAGAAGGGAACCCAGCCTTCTCCGTTCGCAGACAGGCAAATCACAACCCAGAGTCCCCGGGTCGCTGCTGGCAGGCCACTGCTGAGAACCCAGGTCTCCTGAGAACCCTGGTGGGAGGCTGTGAGTTGAGGTCATCGGATGAAAATCCCACCACAAGGAAATGGGAAAGATGCCCAGCAGTGGGGCTGCCACTGCCCTCCTGCCCCTGCCAGCCCCCACCCCTCCAGTCCCCTCCATGGCTGGACTCACCCAGAGAGAGCGAGTTTAGGATGATGCCGGAGAAGGTCATGCCCATCAGGAACCGGCAGAAGCAGTAGGTGCCAAAGGAGCTGAAGTACGCCGTGGCCGCCCCCGAAACTGCCAACTGCAGGTATGACCAGACCAGGGGGGCCTTGCGGCCCAGCCTGAGCCCGGCCATGGGTGCAGGGTTAGGGTTCCGAGGTGGCAGCAGCTTCCCCCATGGCTGTCGTGGAGGGAGGATGAGAGGAAGCTACTTACCCCCACCCCCTACCCCCCAGTTTGAAAGCCACTCATCCTAAGAGAGGCACGCTCGCTGGGGCCCAGGCCCCGACAGAGGCCAGGGAGGGAGAACACGGTGTGGAAGGAGAGCAGGAATGAAGAGACCCCTTCCCGCCTCCGTTCTTTCACTCAAGGAGAATTCTAGCTCCCGACCAAGCCCCCGCTCTCCTAGGATCTGGGGGAAGGCAGAGATTCTGCAGAGGCCCAGAAGCTGGTGCGGAGAGTTATGAGAGGGTCCCCTGAGTGACTTCCTGGCGGGGGGTAGCCCTCGAACCAGAACTCCTGGGGGTGTGAGCCCTTGAGGGGGCTCAGGCTGATGGGAGCAGGACCCTAGGGGCCGGTCTTCGTTTGAATTGGTCATTTTGGGGGGCCAGGGTGAGGTGGGGCTTGTTATACCGTAAAGGAGTCCAAGGCCAGGGAAGCAGGGCCTTGGCCTTGCCCCATTTGTAAGTGAGGGTCTGGGGCCGGAGCCCCAGCGTGGCCAGGTGGGCAACACCTCCTGCGCCCACAGCGCATGTCGCACTCACTCATCCCATCACTCATTCATTGATTCTGTTGAACAGATGTCCACTGATGACCTCTAAGTGGTAGGTCTGAGCTGGGGGCTGGTGACGAAGAAGACACTCTGCGTCAGATACAGGCTCAGACAGAGAAAGACCCAATGTGTGATGACACAGGGTGACAGGGGCTACGACAGGGCCACCCACGAGGCGGCTGAGCCACACAGCACAGTCCAGGGTGTGGGTCTGCCGTCCTGGAGACCCCAGAACCTGAAGATTGAGAGGAGGGGCTATGGGGCGGCAGAGGAGGGGGGAGGGAGAGAGAAGGGGAGGCGAAGCAGGAAGGGAAGGGAAAGAGGGCGGAGGAGGGAAGGATGCCAACTCCATCGGCCGTGCTGTGTGCTGCACTTCAGGGCATCTCTGTACCCTCAGGGGCCGTTATGGTCAGCAGCGGCTCACCCACACAGTGGGGTGCAGCTTGGATGTAGGCAGGATGGGAGCAACGTGCAGAGGCCACGAATAAAATAAAATCTTGATAGAGAACCATGTGTGGGCTGCACCAGCGTTTGTGCGAGCAGGGGGACGGAGCACATGTGTGTGCTCTCTTTCACTGCAGTCGTTCAGCCGCCCATTCGTGCCCTTTGTGACTCCACGGACTGCAGCTCACTCAGCCTTGGATTGTATAAAATCATAAAACATCTCTGTGAGATACCAGGCTGCCCTAGAGGAATTTTAATTACTGGAGTGCAGGGCAGAGGGGAGAACACTGGCCTGAATATCCACTTGTACCTTCTGGAATTTTGAACCATGCGAATGTATTATATGTATTATATAATAAATTATATAATACATATATCTACTTTAAAATACATATTTTAAATACATATTAAATACATTAAAATACATATTATTTTAAAATTTAGTTTAAAATAAACTTTAATAAAGAAAAGTTAATGAAGAGACTGGGGAGACCCTTGCCCCCAAAGGCTCACCTGTCTGCAAGGCTGCCGAACACAGCGGCACCTGCCAGCACCCCGGCCATGTAGACAGACTGAGCCAGGTCGCGGAGGGTGCGGGCCTCACACACCAGGTCCCACTGCGGGGGAGGGAGGGACGCTCCAGCCTCGGCCTGGGGTGCAGCCCCCACCAACCCCGCAGCCCCTGGCCCCACCTGACCTCTGTCACGATGGTGGATGGGAAGACACTGCGGTCGTAGACCCAGCCATCCTTGCAGCCCTCCGTGGCTGCCCCGTGGACAGAGGCATTGGGACTCAGGAGGGCCCACTGAGGCCGTGTGAAGCGCCGGCATGACTCGGGGAGCCCGAGCGAGTCCAGGGGTACGGTGGCTCTCAGCCAGACCCCCAAGCCGTACACGGCGACCGCACTGTGGTTGGTGGGGCTCTGGCAGTGGTGGGGGGGCACAGCGGCCGTGAAGTTCTGCAGGAAGTTGTGGCAGGCCAGCAGGCTGCAGGGAAGCAGCAGCAGGGCCGTGGAGACGAGCTGGAAGCGACCCACGCCACCCAGGGCGTCCAGCAGGTCTGTGAAGGCCATGGCCGCGGGCCCGACCTGAGGCCCAGGTGTGGGGCCTTAAGTAAAGGGGCTGGGCCCTGGGAGGTGGAGGAACAGGCCGGGGTTAGGACCGCAGATGCCCGTGTCCGGAACTCACAGGGGTCCGGTTACACCTCACAGGAGGCCTAGGGCATCCCCACATCTGCAGGTTCCCTTGCTGCCAGGTCCTTTCTCCTCATTTCTCCTAATCTCTCACCTCCCAGGTTAGAAAAGCGAGGGGTCCCAGGGGGCCACCTCACAGCCCCCTGACCAGATCTGCAGGCCCAGGCCCCTGCCCGAGGCCCTCATGGGGGGACCCCAGCAGTAAACGCAGCACCATTGTCACCCTCCCCTTCTCTCTGGAGGCCGCCGTGAGGCATCTTCAGGAGCACAACTCCAGCCTCAGCACACAGGACCCAGGCCTGTCACTGGTCTCCCCTGAGGCCAGAGCCTTAAAAGCTTGGAGATCACATAAGGGGGTGCCAGCGATTACTGCTGCTTGCCTCTCCCCCATTTTCCTGGAAGTCGGGGGCTGCACAGGAGACACTCAGAAAAAAATCCTTTAAAAATGCCCAAATAGGGCAACCAAAAGGAAGGCCTGCTGTCCCTGCCTCCACCCCCGGCACCCTCAGGCTGGAGGGTGAGGGGTAGGGCCTCCGCGCTTGGGCACCCAGTGTCCCAGCCTCTCATCAAAGAAGGCCCTCCACCTGCCCCCTCTCACAAATCAGCCCTGGTGCCCAGGAAATGATGGGCCACTCCCCTTACTGATGAGACCCAGCAGACAGGCCCAGGGACTCCCAAAGGCAAAATGCAGGTTCCAGGCCCCGTCTGCCACTCGGGGCTCTGCCTGGGGCTCCCAGGGCCAAGGGCAGTCCCCACCCCCAACCTGGCTCCATCAGTTTCTGCCCTGCAGGTGCTGCTCTAGTTTGCGGTTCTCCCCTTGCGACACTGGTCCCAGCCCCTCCTCTACCCCCACCTCAACCTACTCTTAACAGGTAAGAAGAGCCTGGATCCTTAGGGCCGGAACAGCTTATATAAACCACAGGTGTCTGGGTCACAGGGCAACTCCCCTCCCCTAGCCTCAAGAAGAGTTCCAGGAGGCTCTGTGCTCTGGGGAGCTTCCTGGGGGTCAGGCTGGTGCTAAGTAGGGCTTTGGGTCTCAGCCAGAGCCTCACATTCCCTGCAGAATGTGCAGGGAAGGAAGGGGTCAGGGCTCAGAGGAGGGGGCATGGAGGACCAGCAGGGCCATGTGGGACCTCAACAGTGTGGCGCCCCCCCAGCCCCGCCCCCCCACCAGATGCCCAGGACTCCAGCAGAGGTGTTGGCCACTGGGGCGATGGGGAAGGAGACAGAGGGCAGGGCAGGGGCGGGTGCAGGACAAGGCACCCTCGTGGGCCAGCAGGTTTAGGCAGAAACATACTCCAGAGACAAAAGTGGGGTCTTTTCCTTTATTGTTCGGAGTTTCTCCACATGAAAACATGAGACCCTTCCCACCCCGTGCCCAGATGCCTCTGGTATCCCCGTAACTCAGTCCCCACAGAGTCCCCTTTAAAATCACCAATATAAAAAAGGAGAGCGGGAGGAAGGGAGGGAGGGAAGGCCTGACCACCCCCCAGGTGAGGCTGCTTCCGGTCAGCTGGCAGGGACAGGCTGTGGGGGTCATGGGGCAGAGGGGAGCATTGGCTTCCGCACAGGCACAAACAGGCGTTCCCAGTCCTGGGGAGGGGGCCCCAGCTGGGAGGGGGCTCCACAGGTCTAGACTGCAGACTGTCGCAGAGATAGTGGTTATACAGTGTGCAGGTGGGGGAGGGATGGGTGGATGGGTGGCCTGTGGGGGCAGGAGAGAGGACATGTCAGGATGTGGGGGCCCAGCGGCCCCCAGATCCCTGGGGAGCCCCATCCTGAGGCAGGAACTAGCAAAAGCTGCCTCCCTGGTCTGGCGACCGGAGGGGCTGGGGGAGTTCACGTGCGCCTGGTGGAGGCAGGGAGGGCCCCACGGCTCTGCCCGGAGCAAATGAACCGCAGCGGCTGAGAGGAGAGGCGACAGGAGGTGGAGGCCGCCTCCTGCTCCAAAGAAGGCACTTGAAGCTGGTGTGGCCTGGTGTGGCGTCGCAGGAGGGCATGGCTTGGCGGACGAGGAAGGCAGCGAAGCACAGCAAGGGGGCCCGAGGCCCCACCTCATGCAAACATGGTCAGCTGTAACCACTGCCAGGCAGAGAGGGCACAGAGAGAGGTCAGCCAGGGCAGAAGCCCCAAGTCCCGCCTCCCAGCTCCGTGGCTCAGGAGCTGCCGTCTCCCCCTCTGTCAGGGCAGGAGGGAGAGGGATCCTCCTGGGGAGGGGCCACTCTTACCTCCTCTAGCCCTGGGAGCCCAGGCTGCTGGCTCCCGTGCAGGCCTCCAGGGGCCTGGGCCTTCCTGCCCACCCTCAGAAACCAGAGATCCTTGCTGTGTCCGTGTAGGACGCAGATGGCCAGCCTCAGGGCTGACTCTGAGGCTGCAGGCTCCAGCCACCCCGGGGTGGGGGGCGGGTGAGAAAAACCCACTGCCCCCGAGTGCCTTCCCCCCCCCCACCCCCCGACCAGAGGAGAGTCCCACCTTAAACAAATCAAAGGTCACCACTCCATCCAGATCGGTATCCAGAGTTTTGAAAAACCCTGTGTGTTCAAGAAACGATGAGAGGAGGGCTCGGTGAGACACGAGTTCGAGGGCCAGCTGCACCTCCAGCCTCACCCTCCACCTCCCCCTGCTGCCTGAGAACCCCCTCCAAATTTCCCTCCCTACTTCTCATCTCCTGGCATTCAGCCTATGTGGATCCCCAGCCCCACTCCTGAGACCCCCATGGGAAGGGGGCGCCCACAGGGACACTCACGGAACATGGTCTCCAGCCGCACCAGGCAGCACACGAAGTTGTCGAAATCCACAGCCAGGTCGGGCTCCGAGTAGCGGGTGATAATGAGTTCATACAGCTTCTTGTTGAGCTTGAAGCCTGGCCGAGGAGAGCAGGTGAGGCCCCGGGAGGTGCGGGAAGGGGGACGGAAGGCTGGGCAGAGTGAGCCCCTTCCCTGGGCCGGGGGCAGTTCTGGGCAAGTGCTGGCCCAGAGAAAGCTTGAGGACCCAGAATGCCCCACCCAGGAGCTGGCCATCAGGGCCCACAGGTCCAGTTTCATCTGCTCGGAAAGCCCTGGCCTTATCCTGAAGTGGGACTATGAGGTTGAGCCCTGCACGGCTCACATCGGAGGCCCTGGAGGCCGGCTGCACTTTTCCCTGGCTGTGTGGCTCCAGGCCAGTCACTTCCTCTTTCTGAGCAGATACTTTTCTCTGTGCTCAACGGGATAATAAAAGACCCTATCCTCAGCAGGCTGCAGTGAGACAAAGGGAAGTGAGTAAAGCGAAGTCGCTCAGTTGTGTCTGACTCTTTGCGACCCTGTGGACTGTAGCCTACCAGGCTTCTCTGTCCATGGGATTCTCCAGGCAAGAGTACTGGAGTGGGTTGCCATTTCCTTCTCCATGGGATCTTCCCAACCCAGGGATTGAACCCAGGTCTCCCGCAATGCGGGCAGACGCTTTAACCTCTGAGCCACCAGGGAAGTCTAACGAGGACAAAAGGAAATGCTAACAGTCGCCAGCAGAAAAAGGCAGTAGATGGCTGTTTGTTATCACTTACCCACCACTGCCATCAACAACCCCCACCCCTACCCACCGACAAGGCCCTGTGGGTTGGCCACTGCCCTGGGAGCTGACAGGGAAGCGACCCGGGGCCCATCTCCCTGGGGGCTCCACAGGCCCTGCCCACCCTCAGGTCCTGCCCGCCCTCAGGCCTCACCTGCAAACTCAATGGCCATCCGCATCTCATAGGCACTCATGCTGCCCGACTTGTCCAGGTCAAACTTCCGGAAGATGGACTGGGGTGGGGGACAGAGGGTGAGGGCTTAGCAGGCATCCAGCCCTTCCCATCCGCCCAGCACAGAGGGTTAACGTGGGTGGGGGGGAGGAGAGGGGGTGACCCACTGGGACACGTGGGCTCAGAAGGGCAGAAGCCATGGTGAGGGCTTGGGAACCAGAGACCTGCCTCCTGCCGTGACTGAGGCCACAGAAGAGGGGAGGGTGCTGCCGGCAGGAACCACCTACCAGGTAATTCCGGATCCGGTTCCATAGGATGTTGAACTCCACCAGGCCCAGTTTGCCATTGCCGTCGCGCTGGGTGGTGGTTAAGAAGAAAACTCCACAGCTTAAACCAGACACCGGGTGAGCGAGTACTGAGCACTGAGGGGAGGGGAGACTGGCCGTGGAGAGAAACCCAAGGGAGGGGAGGGGAGAAGCTGCAGGAGCCGCCCAAGGCCAGGCCTGAATTTGGGTAGGCTGGGAGGGACGTTCACTGAGTGCCAGTCTTAGGGTCACCTGTAGACAAGGCCCTCCCCTGTCACTTGGCATAGCTCTGCACCTCAGTTTTCCCCCCAGTTAAAGGGAGGATGCCAGGAAGGAACTCGCCTGTCCACATCTGTCCCTTTCCCTGTGCTGTTCCTGGGGTCACCAGAGCCCTTCCTATGCAGACATCCCAATCCGAGCCCTTCCTATGCCGACAACCCAACCCTGGGCCCTGCTCAGGATACATCCATGAGGTTGACCATGCTGCGGCAGGACTCCAGGCTGAAGCCCGTGGTCCGCAGGTCTTTGTCTGCAAGAAAGACCAGTCTCAACACCTCAACCTGGCCAGTGTCCCAAGCCTGCCCCATGCTGGGCGCACTGGGTGGGACGAGGGGCAGGGAGGCACCATTCTTGTCCCCTGGTATCTAAAATCTAGCTGAGGAGGTACGTAGGATTGTTTTTAATCATCAGAAAAAGGAGTTTAAAGTATACTAGTAATCAAGCCACTGACCCAACAGCCACGTCAACACCACGATTAGATGTGAATAAAAAGGAATAGTGCTAGACACAAGTGAAGGAAATGCGGTAGAAACATGCAGGGAAGGTGGTCACGGTAGGGCTAGGGGCTGCCGCTGGTCCCGAAGGGTGAGAAGAGCAGGAGAGAGGGGTTCTGGGCTGAGGGAAAAGCATGGACACAGGTCGGAGGTCAGAGGTAGGGGCAAAGGGAAGGCTGAAACGCAGCTGCCTTCAGTTGTACCCATTGGGAAGTGAAGTCAGTCACCTGTCACCTGCCTTCGGGGAGGAAGGGGGCTGGCATACTGGCCCTAAGGTGCCACCAGCCAGCTAAGCTGCTTCTTTTTTGAAATATCCATCTACTTATTTATCTGGCTGCGTTGTGCCTTAATTGCAGCATGTAGGATCTTCCTTGCGGCACATGGACTCTCCAGGTGTGGCGCAAGGGCTTTGTTGCCCCTTGGCCAGGGATCAAAGGTGGATTCTTAACCAGTGGCCCACTCCCCATCTAAGTTTCTAATCACACCGGGGCCTGGAGAATGGGGTCCGGCAAGAGGAATTTAGGAGGAAAAAGTGGGACGAGCAGGGTTCTGAAAGGCAGTGGAGGGTGCCGGCCCTCGAAGACCAAGGGGTTGGGTTCAGCCCAGGGTGGGAGGAGAAGCCTAGATCCTGGAGTCTGGAGGAATGGGGCCTGGGGGTGTAGGGGCAGGACACGGGGTGGAGAGCAGCTGCCCGGGGCGCTCACGTTTGCTGATGATCCTGTTGAGGATGGTCCGCAGCTCCTTGACGCTGATCTCCATGTCCTGGGGGGAGAGGGCGGATGGCACCTGCCCTGGGGAAACCCCTCAGTGTCCCGGACACCCGCCACCAGGCCCAGCCTACCTCCCCTGCCAGTTGTCTGAAGAGAGACTTGAAGTTCTCGTCAATCTCCTCTTCTGAGAGCACTTGCTGGAGAGAGAAGGCGGGGAGAGCAGGTCAGGGGCGCCCCAGCCCAGCCTCTGTGCAGCCAGCAGCAGCAGGCAGGGCTGGGAGCTCTCATCAGCTAGGTTTCACTTCACTTCAGAGCCTCACTCTCCTCATCTGTAAAATGGGAACCCAACCCCTACTCTATTCCTGTCTAGAACTCGCGTGGTCTAAACGTGGAGGTGGAAGTTCAGCCCAATGATGAAGGGTGAGGCTGGATCCCTGCTGCGTGACCTTGGGTAAATTCTTTAACCTCTCTGAACCTGAGTTTCCCTCTGAGAGGAGAGACGGTGACAGCGCCCTGCCATGGTTGTTATGGAGGAAACTGGATAACCCAGGTAAATAGCTCAGCACAGACCCTGCAGAGAGCAAGAACCCAGGGGCCCGGTGCCATTACTATCACAAAGTCCTTTGCAAGCTGTAAAGTGCTTGGCACGTGAGGGGTGTGTATGGCTCCTGCCAGGAGGGGCTCTGCCCTGCCGGCTAGAGACCAAGACACAGGACACCCGGGTCTCCATCGTGCACCCAGGGTGAGGGCAGGGCACATACCTCGTCGGGGAGATTGGCCTGGACCTGGTCATCCAGCTCTCTGCAGAAGGTGGGGAGAGAGAGGGGCCAGTCAATGGGGGTAGGGGCATCGAGGGCGTGGCAGGAGGAAAGGGGGGACATGGGAGGGCTTTCTACTCACTGGGTCCCTGCGCTCTTTTCTGAGAAGAAACGCAGCACAAAGTCACCTTCCTTGTTGGGCTCAAAGGTGGAGGGCACCACCACGTACTCCCCGGGCGGCAGGCGGAACCGGGTGCTGACTTCCCGCAGGTTGATGAACTGCTCGGACCGGGCCCGGGAGGCATTGGCCAGGAAGAAGTCCCGCTTCAGATGCACGGCCGGCTGGCCCACCAGCTGGTGGGAGGGGAGGAGGAAGTGGAGGCTGCAGCTCAGCCCACCCTTAGGAGTTGCTCCCAGACCCTGACCCCAGACCCCAGGTTCTGGCCAAGGGGCCAGAGAGCTGGGTCACATTTCAGTCATCCGCAGGCAGTCCAACCCTGATGAGTCACATGGCCTGCTTCCTCATCTGTAAAATGGGTGTAGGAGCCCTGCCTACTGCACAAGGGTAAGGGGAGGAGACACCAGGGAGGTGAATGCAGACAGTAAGGGAAAACCACTAGACCATTCAGGTATGACCTAAATCAAATCCCTTACGATTATACAGTGGAAGCGACTAATAGATTCAAGGGATTGGATCTGATAGACAGAGTGCCTGAAGAACGATGGACAGAGGTTCGTGACATTGTACAGCAGGCAGTGATCAAAATTATCCCCAAGAAAAAGAAATGCAAAAAGGGAAAGTGGTTATCTGAGGAGGCCTTACAAATAGCTAAGAGAAGAAGAGAAATGAAAGGCAAAGCAGAAAAGGAAAGATATACCCATTTGAGTGCAGAGTTCCAAAGAATAGCAAGAAGAGATACGAAAGCCTTCCTCAGTGATCAGTGCAAAGAAATAGAGGAAAACAACAGAATGGGAAAGACTAGAGATCTCTTTAAGAAAATCAGAGACACCAAGGGAACATTTCATGCAAAGATGGGCACAATAAAGGACACAAATGGCATGGACCCAGCAGAAGCAGAAGATATTAAGAAGCGGTGGCAAGAATACACAGAAGAGCTGTACAAAAAAGATCTTCATGACCCAGATAACCACGATTGTGTGATCACTCACCTAGAGCCAGACACCCTGGAATGTGAAGTCAAGTGGGCCTTAGGAAGCATTACTATGAACAAAGCTAGTGGAGGTGATAGAATTCTAGCTGAACTATTTCAGATCCTAAAAGATGACACTGTGAAAGTGCCGCACTCAATATGCCAGCAAATTTGGAAAACTCAGCAGTGGCCACAGGACTGGAAAAGGTCAGTTTTCATTCCAATCCCAAAGAAAGGCAATGCCAAAGAATGCTCAAACTACCACACAATTGTACTCATCTCACATGCTAGCAAAGTAATGCTCAAAATTCTCCAAGCTAGGTTTCAACAGTATGTGAACCAAGAACTTCCAGATGTTCAAGATGGATTTAGAAAAGGCAGAGGAACCAGAGATCAAATTGCCAACAACCGCTGGATCATAGAAAAAGCAAGAGAATTCCAGAAAAACAACTGCTTTATTGACTATGCCAAAGCCTTTGACTATGTGGATCACAATAAACGGAAAAATTTTTCAAGAGATGGGAATACCAGACCACCTTACCAACCTCCTGAGAAATCTGTATGCAGGTCAAGAAGCAACAGTTAGAACTGGACCTGGAATAACAGACTGGATCAAAATTGGGAAAGGAGTACATCAAGGCTGTATATTGTCCCCCTGCTTATTTAACTTATATGCAGTGTACTTATATGCATGAGAAACACTGGGCTGGATGAAGCACAAGCTGGAATCAAGACTGCAGGGAGAAATATCAACAACCTCAGATAACCAGATGACAACACCCTAATGGCAGAAAGGAAAGAGGAACTAAAGAACCCCTTGATGAGAGTGAAAAAACTGGCTTAAAACTCAACTTTCAAAACACTAAGATCATGGCATCTGGTCCCATCACTTCATGGCAAATAGATGGGGAAACAATGGAAACAGTGACAGACTATTTTCTTGGGGTCCAAAATCACTGCAGATGGTGACTGCAGCCATGAAATTAAAAGACACTTGCTCCTTGGAAGAAAAGTTATGACAAACCTAGACAGCTTATTAAAAAAGCAGAGAGATTACTTTGTTGACAAAGGTCCATCTAGTCACAGCAATGATTTTTCTAGTAGTCATGTATGGATGTGATAATTGGACCATAAAGAAAGCTGAGTGCTGAAGAATTGATGCTTTTGAACTGTGGTGTTGGAGAAGGCTCTTGAAAGTCCCTTGGACTGCAAAGAGATCAAACTAGTCCATCCTAAAGGAAATCAGTCCTGAATAGTCATTGGAAGAATTGATGCTGAAGCTGAAGCTCCAATACTTTGGCCACCTTATGGGAAGAACTGACTCATTAGAAAAGATTGGAGGTGGGAGAAGGGGACACCAGAGGATGAGATAGCTGGATGGTATCACCGACTCGATGGACATGAATCTGAGTAAGCTCTGGGAGCTGGTGATGGACAGGGAAGCCTGGCAGTCCATGGGGTCGCAAAGAGTCAGACATGACTTGAGTGTCAGAACTGACTGATGACACCATGAAATAACTTTATCATCCTTACCAAGAGTTTCCCATGTAAGACACTGCAGGGCCCTCTACACAAGCACCTCACTTATGCTCATGGGAGCCCATGAGGTTTAGAGCTTAAGCAACTTGCTGAAGGGCACAGAACACTCAGCCCACTCACTACCCTGTTCCCAACCAGGGTCCCAGATGTCCTCAGTGTCAAGAGTCAGACAGGAAGAGCCCTGTGGGTGTGGTTCAGGCAGGGCTCTGAGGGTCAAGGTTCAAATCCAGCCTCCTGACTTGTTATCTGCTCTGACACGCAGGAGGACAGTGTTTGCTCTGCCCACTGAATAGCGGGCAGGGAGTGCAGGCACTGTGTGAGCCCCCAGAGGAGGTGGCGTCTTAGCTCTCTACATATGGGCGTGCCGCTGTCCTGCTCCCTCTGGGCAGCATCGGGCCACGTGTGTTCAAGGGTGTGTAAATCCAGGCGAGTCAGGTGCCACACCTACCTCCGGAGGGACCTGCCAGGAGAAACGAAGGGAGTTAGAGATACACGCTTGGGCCAGGGGCAGGGAGTGTGGCGTGTGCCACACAGGGGCCCAGAGTTCTTCAGATGAAAAGGACGAGATGGGGAGACCAGGAGGGTTAGGGATGGGCCTGGGGCTACTGTTGCCTCAGACGTGTTTTCACGCCAGACAGGGACCCCAGAAGCGAGGCCCAGGCGGGCCCTCTGGGTCCCTAGAGTGCCCTGCACCTCAGCTCTGAACTGGAGCCTCCAGGATTGCCCCCTGCAGGGCCAACTGTGAAGTCTTCCAGCCCAAGGACATCAGACATCCACACGAATTTGCTGTCGGGGGGCTGTGGGCCTGGGCAGAGGCTGTGACTGTCCTTTACCCCAACCAGGGAGATCCAGAAGTGTCTGTCTGTCACGAATACAGAGTATGTAGCAGGGTCCTCCATGGCCAGTATCTGCTTACATACTTCCCAGATGGGGAGCTCACTACTCCTTCAGGGCAGACCACTTGCCCACTTCTTTCTGAAACTGAGCCAGGCGGTCTGTCTCCCAGGCATCAGCTAAGCCAGAGGTCTGCCCAAGAGCAGCCTGCTGGCCTCCAAGGACAGGGAGAAGAATCTCAGGATCTTCCCTTCTCCCAGGTAAACATTCCTCACTCACTATCCGCCTCCTGGGAAGCATTTTAGGCCCCTGGCTGCCCTAGTCCTGGTGGAGGGCCTCAGCACGTGCCTCCCCAAGGTCAGGTCTAGGACTGTGCACCTCAGGGTCGTGACAGGTGCCAGTTGAACCATGATTGGCAGGTGTCAGCAAGTCCTCCGGAGACGCCCTGGCGTCCCCTGGCGGAGCTCGCTGGGAGGCCGCTTTCTCTGCCGCCTTCCCTGCGATCCGCCCGCTCACCTCGTAGACAGCGAAGCCTATGGTCTCCATGTCACGGCCGAACCGGCGCTCCCGACGGCGGTGCTTCTGCATGAGGGCGAGCAGGAAGCTGCAGCCTGACTCGCGACCCCCGTAGTCGTCGGGGTCTGGGTCATCCGTCTCCTCCAGCCGGATCTTGAACTGCGGGTTCACCCAGAAAGTGGCTGCAGGAGGTAGAGAGGCAGGCATCAGAGGAGAGGCAGAGGAGAGCAGCCTCCCAGCAAGCCTTCCCGCCTGCATGTGTTCATTCAACAAATGTCACCGTGTCCACCGTGTGCCAGGTGACGTGTGCAGGGGGGACCCACAAAGTCCCTGCCTCAGGGGCTCAGATTCCAGAGAGGCACAGCGCAAGCAAGTCAGGCTAGTCAATGGGACAATTACAAAGAGAGCAAGCTGGAGTTGGGCAGGGAGGGAATCTTCCAGGTGACCTGTGAGCTGAGACCTGAAGGAGAAGGCCTAGGAAGCACCATAAGGCAGAGAGAGAAAAAAGACCCACAGCAGGGGCTCTAGTAAGCAAAGGGGATCTGGGATGGTGGCAGAGTAAGAAGTGTTGATTGAGTCAGGGAGTAAAAAGGACCCCCAGACAGGTCTGCACTGGGAGGAGCGTGACTGGATTAGGGTTTTAGAAGGTGGCTGCTGTGTAGACAGTGACTTGGAGCAGGGGCAGAGAAAGAGAGTCTGTGGGGGACCCACAGGGCTGAGGGAGCCTTGCATTTCTGGCTGTTTAGTAATTCAGCTGCCTGAACCACCCCCTTGACAAGAACAGCAAACTGCTGGACAGAAAATACACAACCTCCTTTTAAAGGTACCAGTAAGTCCGGCATTCCCTCCCCCCACACACCAAATGAACATTAATCAAAAAGATAGATCATAAGTGAGGGTATAGAGAAATCAGAACCTCACAGCTGGTAGGAACATAAAATGGTACAACTACTTTGCATAATAATCTGGCGGGTGCTCAAATGGTTTAACATAGAATTAGCAGGTGACCTCGTGATCCCACTCCTAGGAATATGTATGTATGTGTGTGTATATATACATACATATACGTATGTATCTCCAGGACTAATGACAACAGGTGGTGGGGTTGGTTTAGCCGCTAAGTCATGTCTGATTCTTGCGACCCCATGGACTGTAGCCTGCCAAGCTCCCCTGGCCATGGGATTCTCCAGGCAAGAATACTGGAGTGGGTTGCTATTTCCTTCTCCAAATATCAACATATGTCCACACAAAAAACTTGTATGTGACTATTCAAAGTAGCATTATTTATAACTGACAAATGATAGAAACAACCCAATTTAAACAAAATGTGATATAACCAAATAATGGAATATTATTCAAAAAAGGGATTGGACACATGCTATATAAGGTGGATGAACACTGAAGACATGCGAAGTGAAAGAAGCCAGGCACCAAGGACTACATGTTGTATGATTCCATTTATATGAAATTATTTTCTGGAACAAGCACATCCATATGAGGCAGAAAGTAGATTAGTGATAGAACAGAAATAAGGGGAAGAAGTGACTTGGGGGTAAGAGCCAGGGGTGGGCAGCGCTTCTTTGGGGGGTAATGAAAATATTCTACAATTGATGTGATAATGGGTACACAACTCTATGAATACAGTAAAGGCCACACTGGATTTTATGCTGTAAAATGGGTGAAATATATGGTATGTGAATTTTATCTCAATAAAGCTATTTAAAAAAAATGGAAACTGGGAGCCATGAAAGGTAAATAATGCCAAAGGACTTCTGTGGACACATAGGGACCTTGAGTCCTGCCTGGGCACAAGGGCAGGAGACAAAGTCCAACAGGAGATCCCAGCAATAAAACTGGGAGCTCTTCGAGGAATGCCCGCAGCGGAAGTATGAAAGAAAATAAAACCACCGGGAGGAAGGAAAGCATTCTCTGAGAATTTATAACCATAAGCAGCCTTCTCATGAGCCTGCAGTTTTAATTCATGCTGCCTGTGAGATTAAAAAAAAAACTTAAAAAAAAAAAAAAAAAACTTAAGGAGAGAATTTATTTTTCAGAGTCATGGCTTTGGAGCATCCTAGGTGACTAGCAGAAACACTCGAGGAACTTAACCTCATCCAAGAACTCAAAGAACTCCCACAGATATACTTCTAGGTCAAATAAGAACAAGCAGCCACAGTGGACAAACCTCATGATGGCTGAGACCAACCAGCCATGATGGATGAAAAACAGCTTGCCAAGACTTCAGACGCTGAAATGATCGGACATGGACTATGAAAGACTAAGCTTACTACGTTTGAAGAAATAAATGAGAAGCTGGAATATATGAGCAAGAATGAACAGATTAGAAAAAAGCCACTAACAATTCCAGAAATAAGTTTTTCAAGTGAAATTAAGTATTAACCAACTGCAAAAAAGAAAATTCAAGTGAATTGAGAATGGATCTAAAGAAACTACCCAGAAGGCAATCTAGGGATATTCAGAGAAGGACCATTTAAGAGATGTTAAGAGATCTGGAGGATTGACTGGGGAGGTCTAGCTTACATTTGATTGGCATTCTCAAAGCAGAAAATAAAGAGACAAGGAAAATGGTATTCTAAAAGAGCACGGCTAAGAATTTTCTAGAATTGCTGAACGACATCAATCTTCATATATAGGGAGCTCAACAAATCCAAAACAGAATCCCCAACTCAACACATCATTGTCTAATTGTAGAATATCAAAGAAACATAATCTTAAAAGAGGAAGGACAAACATTTCAGAAGACATGGTAGATGGGCAGATTCCAGACTCAGGCAGCAACAGCGGCAGCAGAATGAAGAGGAAGAGCACCTCCAGGGAGGTGAAAGTAACGTCGATTCATGATTCAACATCCAGAGAATCACCAAGAACGAGCACATCACAAAGGCACTTTACACGAGTTCCGAAAAAATTTATTACCAAAGACCCTCAATAAAAGAAAATCAGAAGGATATATTGCAGACAGACTATAAAGATCGCAGGTGAAAGGTCTGAGTATGGTGAGCAAAAATACTAATATTATGTGGGTACTCAAACAAACATGGATTATATCAAATAATGGGGATGATGATGGTGCTTACTTTAGGACAGGCAGGAAATAGTTCAGGATTAAAATGCTAGCTAAAGACGGCATATTGAACAAAGAGAGGATGTGATCTAGCTGAAATATTTTCAGGTCTTTATACTTTATACTGTTCAGGTAGAGGGTAAAGATACTGATTAACTAACTTTGGAGCTTATTAAGCAAGCTTTTCTATCTTCCAAATTCACAGAGGGAAAAATTAGCAGACAGAAAAGAAAAAAACTCAGTCCAAAAGAAGACACAGCAGGAGGAATGAACAGAAAATGCATAGTAAGTCTCCTGAAATAAATACAAACATATCAGTAACACTATGAATGTAAATGGATTAAATTTTCCAATCAAAGGACAATGTTTTCCAAATCTGACCATTAAAAAAAGTCATATGCCATTTATAAGAGAGAACTAAAACACTGAGCTATATATAGAAAGATCAGACATCAAAGAGTATAACAAGACATACCACAAAAACAGTAGTCAACAGAAAACTGGAACAGCATAGTCACACAGACTGAAACAGACTTCAAAGTAAAAAGAATTACTAAGATGAAGGCGGGCACTAGAAAATAAAGAAAAGTTTAACTCACTAGGAACTTAAAACAATTTTAAACTTGATACACCTAAAATCATAGCTCGGTATTTGTAAAGAAAAATAATTGACAGAAATAAAGGGAGAAATTGGCAAAGCCAACAGGGTGGTGTGAGGTTTTTATTATCCCTCTTCCAGTAATTGATAGATTAAGCAGGCAAAATAGTCAAAGTTTGATACAATGAACAATTGTAGAAGATTCCCTCTAACATTCAGAGAATAGTCAAGTGAACAGGACTGTCAAGAAAACAGACTCCAGATGGGGTTAAATCCCAGCTCAGCCACTTACTAGTGACTTTGGTAAGCTATTTAATTTCTCTGTGCCTCACTTTCTTCATCCGTAAAATAGTGATAATACAGTACATCCCTCAAAGGGTTAGTGTGAAAGCTAAGTAGATTCTATTTTAAATATTTACAGAAGTGCTTAGCATACAGTACACAACATGAAAGTGTCTGCCAGTCTTTTTGAGAACACACGAATACTCACGCTGGGCCATTGTACCAGCTTCCGTTTATTTCAAAGGTATGATCTATAGAGATCATATTTTCCGAATGCAAGGAAATTAAATTATAAATCAACAGTAAAATAGGGAATTCCCTGGCAGCCCAGTGGTTAGGATGCCACGTTCCCACTGCACAGGCCAGCCAACTGCTGGCTCCACTGATTTCCCTCTGTTGTTTCTCTATTTCATTTATTTGGCTCTCCTGCTTGCCTTGGGTTCAGTTTGCCCGTGTACTAGTTCCTTAAGGTAGAAAACGAGGCTACTGTTTTGAGTTCTTTTTAAATATAGGTACACAGTGTTTTAATTACTATCGTATGTGATTTCTCACTTACATCACTATTTCTTTGAGATAAACTCATTCTATGGGGCAGCATTACCTTGACATCAAAGCCAGAGATAAACATCATAAGAAAAGAAAATGACAGACCAGTATCACTCATGAATAGCAATATAAAAACCCTCAACAAATACTAGCAAACCAAATCCAACAGTTTATTAAAAAGATTACATGCTATGGAAGATTTACTCCAAGAATGTGAGAACAGTTCAATATAAGAAAATCAACCAGTGTAATACATCACATTAATAGGACAAAGGGGAAAAAAAATACATGACCATCTCAATTGAGACAGAAAAGGCACTTTAGAAAATCCAACACAAATTCATGACAAGAACGTACATAAATTTAGGAATAAAAGAGAACTTCCTCAATAAGAAAAAGGGCATGTAAGAGCATTTAAGTAATATGTTCAGGGGTGAAAGAAAAAAGAAAGCTTTCTTTCCAAGATCAGGAACAAGATGCCTACTTACACCACTATTATTCAACATTATACTGCAAGTTCTAGCTAGATCAATTAGTCAAGAAAAAGTAACCAAATTAAAAATGAAGAAAAAAACTATCTCTACTTGCAAATGACATGATCCGGTATGGAAAAGCCTGAAAAATTAGAATATTAGAATTAACAACTAATTCAGTGAAGTTGCAGATTACATCAGGACACAAAAAACAGTTGTGTTTCTATACACCAACAATGAAAAAAAATCCAAAGAGGAAATTAAGAAAACAATACCTTTATAACAGCATCCAAAACTATAAAATACCTAAGAATAAATTTCACCAAGGAGTTGAAAGACTTATACACTGAAAATTACAAAACTTTGCTGAAACAAATTAAAAAAGACATAGAAAAGTCAAAAGATATAATACTCAAAGTAATCCACAGATTCAATGCAATCCTTATCAAAATTCCCACAGAAGTGAAAACCAGATCCTCAAATTTATGTGGAATTTTAAGGGGCCCAGAAGCTAAAATAATCTTGAAAAAGAGCAAAGTTGGAAGACTCATATCTCCTGATTTCAAAACTCACTACAGAGCTAAAATAATCAAAATAGTGTGATATTGGAATAAGAATAAACAGACACACAGACTAAAAGAACAGAACTGAGAGACCAAAAGTAAGTCCATACCTAAATGGCCAAATGATTTTTGACCACTGGGTGACAAGATTATTCAACGCATAAAGAATAGTCTTTTCAACAGATCCTAGGATAGCTGGATTTCCATAATCAGAAGAACTAAATTGGGCACCTATCCCACACCATAAACAAAATCTAGCTCAAAACAGATCAACACCTAACTAAATATAAGAGCTAAAATCATGCTCTTAGAAGAAAATGCAAAGATAAATGAGTTTGGATTTGGCAATGGATTCTTAGCTACGACACCAAAAGCATGAGCAATAAAGGAAAAAACAGAAGACTGGACATCGTCAAAATTAAAAACTTTGGTGCTTCAAAAACACTATCAAGAAAAGGAAAAGACATCTAACAGAAAGGGAGAAAATACATACAAACCATCTACCTCATAAGGCTCATATCCAGAATATATAAATAAACATATGAAGAATATATGAGAAGACAAACACTCAATCTAAAAATGGGCAAAGAATTTGAATAGACATCCCAGAAAAGATACACAAATGGCCAATAAATACATGAAAATACACTCAACATTATTAGTCACTATGGAAATGCAAATTAAAACTGCAATGTGATACCACTTTATTCTAGCCAGGATGGCTATCATAAAAAAGGTGGACAATAAGTGTTAACAAGGATGTGGGAAAAAAAAACAAGGATATGGGGAAATTGGAACCCTCACGCATTGATAGGAGGAATGTAAAATAGTGCTGCCACTTTGGAAAACAGATCACAGTTTCTCAAAAAGGTAAACACGGAGTTATCACACCACCTAAAAATGTCACTCCTACTTGTAGACCTAAGAGAACGTATGCTGATACAAACACATGTGCAGAAGTCTTCAGAGCGTCTTACTCACAATACCCCCAAACTGAAAATAATTCATCAGTTGAGGAATGAATGAGCAAAATGTGGTATATCCATGCCATGGAACATGATTCAACCTTAAAAATGAAATGAAGTATTGATCACGCTACAGCATGGATGACCTTTGAAAACACAATGCTCAGGGGAAAAAGCTCAGCACAAAAGGCCACATATTGCATGATTCCATTTTTTTATGAAATGTCCAGAACAGCAAGTCTATAAAGACAAAATTAAATTAGTGGTTACCAGGGGTTGGTGAATGAGAGGGTTAGGGAGTGACTACTAATGGATATAAGATTTCTTTTGCAGGTAGTGAAAATGTTCTGGAGTTAGGTAACGGTGATGATTATACAGCATTGTGAATATATTAAAAACCACTGAACTGTACCCATTAAAAGTGTAAATTTTATAGAATGCAAATTATATTACAATTCTTAAAAACATTATATATCAAAATTGTATAACTCAAAGGTACACACAGAAAAAAACTAATGAAGTAAGAATCTGATTTAAGAAGTCATAAAATTACAATTGCATCAAAAAGAATAAAACACCTAGGAATAAATCTGAGTAAGAAGGTAAAAGACCTATTCTTGGAAAACTGCAAGATACTGATGAAAGAAACTGAAGAGGACACAAACAAATGGAAAGCTATACTGTGCTCATGGACTGGAAGAATTAACACTGTTAAAATGACCATACTACCCAAGACAATCTACAGATTCAATGCAACCTCTATTAAAATACTAATGGTATTTTTCACCAGACTAGAACAAATAATTCTAAGATTTGTGTGGAAACACAAAGATCTTGAATAGCCAAAATGATATTAAGAAAGAACAAAACTGGAGGAAGCACACTCTCTTACTTCAAACTATACTACAAAGCTACAATAATCAAAACAGTATGCACAGGTTGCTTTGTATCCCACTTTGGACACCATGTATTGTCAACTAAAAAAATATAGAAAACTGCTAATAAGAATAAAGGATTTATTTGGGTTCTTTTAAAAAAACAAACAAACAATATGATACTGGTATAAAAACAGACACACAGATCAACGGAACAGAACAGAGAGCCAAGAAATGAACCCACACTTATATGGGCAATTAATCTATGACAAAGGAGTCAAGAATACACAATGAGGAAAAGACAGCCTCTTCAATAAATGATGTTAAGAAATCTGAAGAGCCCATGCAAAAACAACAAAACTCAACTATTTTCTCACACCATATACAAAAATAAACTCAAAATGGAATAAAGATTTAAATGTAAGACCTGAAACTATAAAACTTCTAGAAGAAGCGATAGGCAATACAGTCTTTGACAGTAAGACTAATAATATTAGTCTTACTAATATTATTTTGGATATGTCTCCTCAGGGAAGGGAAACAAAAGCAAAAACAAATGGGATTACATTAAACTGAAAAGTTTCTGCACAGCAAAGGAAACTGCCAATGAAATGAAAAGACTGCCTACTGAATGGAAGAAAGAAACTCACAGGAGATCGCATTTGTGGTAATCAGTGGCGAGGGGTAGAGGCAGGGAGTACTGGATGAAGGTGGTCAAAAGGTACACGTTTCCAGTTATAAAATGAATAAATACTAAGGATACAATGTATAGCGTGATAAATAGAGCACTGCTGTATGTTAGATTGGAGAAGGCAATGGCACCCCACTCCAGTACTCTTGCTTGGAAAATCCCATGGGCGGAGGAGCCTGGTGCGCTGCAGTCCATGGGGTCTCTTAGAGTCGGCCACGAGTGAGCAACTTCACTTTCACTTTTCACTTTCATGCATTGGAGAAGGAAATGGCAACCCACTCCAGTGCTGGAGAATCCCAGGGATGAGGGAGCCTGGTGGGCTGCCATCTATGGGGTCGCACAAAGTCGGACACGACTGAAGTGACTTAGCAGTAGCAGTAGCAGTGTGTTAGATATGAAAGTTGATAAGAGAGTACATTCTAAGAGCCTAAGAGTTTTCATCATAAGGAAAAAATACATTTTTTTCCTATTTCTTTAATATCGTATCTCTATGATATGATAGATACTGAATAAACTTACTGTGGCTATCATTTTATGATGTATGTAAATCAAATCATTATGCTGTACCTCTTATACAATGCTGAATGTCAATATATCACAATANTAGCAGTGTGTTAGATATGAAAGTTGATAAGAGAGTACATTCTAAGAGCCTAAGAGTTTTCATCATAAGGAAAAAATACATTTTTTTCCTATTTCTTTAATATCGTATCTCTATGATATGATAGATACTGAATAAACTTACTGTGGCTATCATTTTATGATGTATGTAAATCAAATCATTATGCTGTACCTCTTATACAATGCTGAATGTCAATATATCACAATAAAACTGGACGGAAAAAATGTCACAAAATAAATTCTAAAAATAAATCCAAAGAAAGCAGATGAATGAAATAACAAGCAAGAAAGATTCATAATATGGAAAAAAAAATACTATAAAGAATAAAGTAAAAAATCATTTTATTTTAAAGACTTATATTGACAAACCCCTCATAGGATTAATAAAGACAAAAGAGACAATGAATAAAAGAGATGTTATCATTACAGATGAGGTATAGTATATTAAGGATAACTTCATTAATAATTGAGAAAACAAGAGGCAAAAGATGAACTCCTAGAAAATAAAACTCCTCAGTTTCAAGAAGAAGAAAATCTGAAAAATTCAATGATCATAAAAGATGCTCAATATCAAAAGCTAATCTTCACATAAAAGAGCAGCCCTGGTAGTTTTCTAGACCAGTTCCACCAAACATTCAAGCAAGAAATCACCCCCACCTTATGCAAACTCTTCCAGAAAAACAGGAAAAGACAGAACACTTCCCAGTTCACTTTGCCAGCCAAATATAGCACCCATATCAAAACTAGATAAAGTTTAAGTATGAGAAGAAAACTATTAGCAAACCTCACTCATGAACGTGGATGTAAAATTATTATATAAAAAATTTATATCATTACTCTGTTGTTTTATCTCAGGAATGTAAGGTTAATTTAATATGAGCAAAGTGATCAATGTAACTTACTGTTTTAACAGGTAATTTAAAACAGCTAATTCTAATAATAAAGTTATTTCATAATATTAAGTTTCATTATTCTGATAAAAGGTGCATACACACACACACACAAAAACACCTAGAGTAGAAAAGTTTTTAGTGATGAAATCTACAGTCAACGTTTAATAGCAAAAACTTTTCCTTTGAGAGAAGGGTAAGACCAGAACATAGTGAGTGCTAGTGGGCATGCAGCAAGCCTGGCCAGCACATTAAATGAGAATGAATATGTTATAAGCATTGGAAAAGAAACAAATTTATCATTATTGGCAGATGCTATACTGTCAGTTAGAAAACCAAAAAGAATACAGAAAAATGAGTAAAATTCATTACAGTGTAACAAGCTTGCCAGATGTAGAATAAGCTTAAAAGGTCAGCTGCATACTACAGTATCAGCAATGACCTGGTAGATGTCATTTAAAAAGAGATACTATTTATAACAGCCACAAGGTGATAGAGTATCTAGGAACAAAATCTCAACAGAGGTATAAGCCCTTTACAATGAAAATTATAGAATTTTATTGAAAGACACTAAAGACCAAAATAAAGAGACATAGCACATTCTTGGATAAGAAGAATCAAAATTGGAAAGATGTCAATTCTCCCCAAACTGGTCTATGCAATCCCAAATTAAAATCTCAAAAGGGCTTTTTGTAGGACTTGATAAACTGATCCTAAAATCCACACAGATAAAACCAAAAAAAGAAAACCGGAAGCAAAGAGCAAGAGGAGCTAAGAGACTTTTGAAGAAGGAATTCGTCCTGCCCAGCTGCAGGATTTATAAACCTTAGTTCCAGCACCAGGAATCAAACCTGCACTGCCTACACTGGAAGCGCAGTCTTAACCACTGGCCCACAGCAAAGTCCCCAGGACTTAAAAGTCTACTGCAACTAAACCGGCGCGGCAGTAGCAAAGAGATAGGCTGAGGGACGGGAAGGCAGCTCAGAAACAGACCCAGCTACGTGGGAGCTTATGACAGGGCTGGACCTGCAGGGAGAGGACAGACTGCTCAGTAAACGGTACAGAAAACAGTGGTCATCTGTTTGGGGAAGAACTGAAATTAGATTCCTGCGAGGGAGAAGAATGCTTGAAGACAGAGGGCTGGGAGCCAGGCTGAGAACTGCTGGAGGAGGCAGGACAGGAGAAGAGAGCAGCGGTGGTGGATTTGGCAAAACCAAAGCGGAGAAGGAGCAGCCGCGGCAGCATGGTGGGGACGCAAGGTGGACTGGAGCGGGTTAAGCACAGAACTTAGTGAGGAAGGAAATGGGGAGGCTGGCCGTTTTGAGAAACTGCACTTTGAAGGGGAGCAGAGAAACGAGCGGGGAAGTGGGTTCCAGAGGCAGACAATTCTCCCTTGTGACCCAGAGAGAGAGGCAACGGGTGAAGGAGCCCAAGGAGAGCGGGGTCTAGAGCAGAGGTGGGGGGCGGGGTGCCCCTGAGTGGGGACAGTTCCGCCACTGTCGCAGGCAGGAAGGCAGCAAAGACGGGCACAGGTCCAGACAGGCTGGGGGCCTTGGAGGTGAGACTACGGGGGGTGTCCTGTGACATCGGAAAACCTGACAGTGGAGGCAGGTCTGAGGAGAGACTAGGAACATACTAATAGTGGAATTGCTGGGCCCACAGAAAGTGCACTTCTGAGGTCTGTGGCTGTGAGTGTGCAGGGAAAATACTGCTCCAAGCGTGTGATTTCTCTCCAGGCCCGGCCAGCGGTTCTGGAGCCGGTGGAGAGGGTTCAATCAGGATTATGGGTGTGCCAGGTAAGAGGACCAGAGGGAGCTAGGAGCCAAGAAACTTGAGTGTTTGCAGGGACAGCATTAAAATGCTGACTCCAACCCGGGGAGGATGCGGATGCTAGCCTGTTAAGAAGAGAAGGCAGGGTGGGAGAGGAAGGATTCCCATGGGCCCCAGGGAAAGGCGACAGAAGGACCAAGGAGGGAGACTGGGCCAGGAGGAAGGCCCGGAAGGAGGGGTGACAGGAGGCAGCCGGGCAGCAAGGAAGTCTCCTCTGTCCGCACCCTGAGCTCAGGCTCCAGCAAGGCAGTCAAAGGTGGCTCTTGGGAATTTACACTTTTTCATCCTCAAAGCAAATTTGCAAAACCAGTACAACTACCCCTATCTTACAGGTGAGGAAACAGGCTCAGAGAGAAGATACGTCTTGTCCAGGGCAGCAGGGCCCAGGACCCCACCCCCCAGGTCACCTGGGTAGTTGCGGCAGCCCCCCGCGGTGCTCCCCCGCCGCCAGGTGCCCTCGTACAGGGTGGTGTTCCAGTTGCGAAACCTCTGGCTCTTGAGCGCGTCAGGCGTCAGGTTGCAGATCTCCAGGCGGGTGAATTCACGCATGAAGTCTCGGAATGACATCCTGGGGCGTCAAGGTGAGAGTGAACCAGGGTGCCCAGGTAGGGCATCGAGAGACATGGCACAGCTGGGTTTCTGGGGGGGTGGGGTTGGGAGCTGGTGTGCCCACTCAGACTGAGGAGGGGGCTACTCACCAGAACTCCCCATCCTCCATCTTGATCCGGAGCTGTTCCCGCACATAAGGGTCCACGCCGTTCCACTCCGAGGAGCTGCGGGAAAAGGGCACTGCCAGGGGCTGGCGGCCACTGTCCCTCCCAGCCTCCATCCCTGGGGCCTGTCCTTCCCTGGCCTGGGTCAGGAGGCCTCCACAAGGTCAAGTCCAGAGACCCCAGTCCCAGGGGTTACCTTATGAGGGACAGGTCAGATGCCCCAAGATGCTCGTAGGCGGGCACAGCCGCCTGCACGCACAGCCTGAGCTTTGCCAGAGCAGTCCCCAGACCCAGTCACATGCAGATGGGCCCCTCTGTTCAAGCCTGAGTGCACTGTGGGCTGGCAGAGACCCCAGCAGAAATGCCAGTGGCGCTGAACAGTCTTCCCAGGCCTCCCCGGCCAGCGTCTATGGCCCCTCACCCGTCACTCCAGGCTCCTGTCCACTCCACCTCGCCCCAGGGGTTTCGCATTCGGATCAGGTTCACCATCTGGCCCTGGTAGTTCACCTGTTCCCCAGAGCTCACGTCAGCGTCTGCTTCTGGCACACACTTTAACACCCCTTCCCACCACCTCATCCTCACAGAGCCCAGCTCAGCACCCAGCACCCACCCCTGGAAGCACAGCTGAGAAGCCTGTCTGGGCATAAACTGCTGAGAGAGGCAGATCTACACACAAAGTGCAGTAAATCAGGGTGGGACAAGATAACCATCTTTGGGCGAGAGTCCCTGGGAGATAGGAAAGGTGCTGCTGAAGGTCACAGGGAGAGTCGGCCTCTCCCACAGCCTTAGCCACAGGCCAGAGAGGCAAGGAGGCTGGAACCACCCTTCGGGGAAGACCTCCACCTGGGGCGGTACCTGCTTGGCCCCAGTCACAGAGTAGGCGTGGCCCTTCACCAGCTTCTTGAAGGTGACAGCCT
Source organism: Neotragus moschatus (assembly GCA_006410615.1). Lineage (NCBI taxonomy): Eukaryota > Metazoa > Chordata > Mammalia > Artiodactyla > Bovidae > Neotragus > Neotragus moschatus. Next base: position 41,241 of record SJYA01003159.1, on the reverse strand, counting down.
CCATGTCCAGAATGCTGGAGATCTGCAGAAAGACACATGAGCTGCGGCCGCTGTCCCCACCCCCATTCAGGAGATGAGCCCCGAGTCTTGGCTTTCCCTTGCATACACCCATGGTTACTGAGAGCGATGGGCAGGACCCCTGACCCCATCTCAGTCCCTGGAAGGGGAGCTGCGGGCTACTCCACCAAAGTTACTGCTGGTGAGGGGGCCTGTGCACCCCACTGACACTGCTTTTGGCCAGAACTGGCCAGACCCTGGGCAAACATGCGTGAGCACAAACATACAGCCATGCAAAGCCTCTCCCCTCACCCAGGAGCCACGAGGTCCTCAGAGGACCTCATGTGGAGGGACTCAGGGAGGCGGAGAAGAGGGGTGAGCAGAGACTAGAGTCAGGTAGGGCTGGGGAAGAGCGTGGCGGCGGGGTTAGAGTGGAGAATGCAGTGATGGTGGGGTGGAGGCCGAGATCAAGGATGAGGGAGGTCTGAAGATAAGTCGGGGAACAGAAGAGCAACTGAAGGAACAAATGGGGAGTCTGGGGTCCACAGGAACTGGGACTCGGGAGGAGATGAGGTCAGGCTGTGAACTGGACAGTGCACGGGTATAGCCCCTGATGACAGGAAAGAGGAAGTCGGAAAACATGCTGAACTCTGAGGTTTTGGGGACCAGAAGGAAGCCAGGCATGGAGGTGGAGGACAGGATGGAGGTGATGAGCGAGGCTGGGTGAGGATCCAGGGATGGTGTGAGGTGAAGGACAGGGTCTGGAGCCAAGCCCGTGGCAAGTCTGAGGCTGGGCTGAGTAGAGAGAAGGAACCGCTAGGAGACTCAGGTCCCAGGATGGGGGAGGCACTTACATCGATGGAGCAGCCTAGCAGGGAGCCACGCTCCAGGGCCTTGAGGATGATGTTGTAGAGGTCGCTGGGCGCCTTCCGCAACTCGTACCACTCGGTGACTCCGCCGGTGAAGTCCTCAAAGCCCTCAGACGTGCTGCCTCCTGAGAGGGCCTCGTAGCTGCCGTTCACCCTGTGGGCGGCCCAGGTCAGCACTCTGCACCGGGCAGGACCCCCAACCCAGGCGTGGTCTGGAGCTGTCCCTGGGCCCCTGCTTACTTGGCATAGGCCTTCTCCAGCAGGGCGCTCCAGAACTCGTTGCCTTGGGCAGAGTGCACGAACACCAGCTTCCCGTCCTTGGTGGGCAGCAAGTCATCCACCACCACATCCACCCACTCACCAAACTGCCACAGCTGGGGGAGGAGGGGCACGGTGAATCCCTGCTTTGAGATCCCTCAGGCCTGAGGTCAGGCTTCAGCAGCTCTGCCACTCACTAGACACCTGATTCTAGGCCACGCATCCTAGACACAGGATCTGAGCAAGTCGTCCTCCCCAAGCCCGTGTCCCCCCCCCCCCACAAAAGGGAACAGTAATGCCTTCCTAATGGGAAAACTAAACAAGATTAGGCAGGTAACGCTTGTAAGGCAGCATTGTTCATATTTTTGAAACAGATCAAGGTGCCTTTTCAGGTACAGAGACGTTGCAAAGCCCTTAGACCTTGGCTCTGCTGGGTCCTCCCACGACCCCAGACTTTCCCCCTCCCCACCATTCTAGGCCAGGGTGTGTGAGTGTGTGTGTGTGTGTAGGGAGTGGGGATACCTAGGTAAATTAGATGTGGAATGAAAATGTGGGTGTGTGCGTGTAGGGTGGTGGGGATACCTAGGTAAATTAGATGTGGAATGAAGACGCGGGATCCAGATCCTTCAACTACGAGGAGGACTGGATTCCCACAATCGCGGGCTTGCTTCATATATGCCTTGAAAGGCAAGTTTCCCAGTGGGGGCAGGACTTCCCCCATCCCAGGCCAAAAGTGACTCTGTGCTACACCCCCCACCCCCACCTGGGCGTGAGTGCGCAAAACAATGGGGCAAAAGGGAGGAGGTGCGCCCACAGCACCGAGGATAAAGTGAACGGGCCAATCAGAGGCCGCGGAGGAACGGATTGGAGGAGTAAGAGGAGAGGGTGGGGAAAGGGCAGGGAGGCCACGCCCCTGCGGACCAGCGCTGGCAGGTGCCTCACTTGGCCACAGTAGTTCGCGCCGCACTGTGGGTCCCGCAAGTGAAGCCATATGCGCCAAGGCGGGTGAGGATGAAGAAGGGGGCAAGGCTCTCCCTGACCAGACAGAAGGAGAGGACACCGCCGCCAGAGGTTCTCATCCAGGGTTTCTGGGCGTGTCTCTTCCCCAAAAACGAGCCTACTGAGAATTCATCAGTGTAATTTGAAAAGCGGGCCCTGTGCGCAAAGAGCATCAGGAAAAGCTGGTTTAAATAAACTTTATCCAGAGTTTTTCTTTTCCACAGCGCTCTCTCAGTGGCTGGACACTGACATTGTGCAGGAGGAGTTGGGGGTGAGGGGGTTGAGGAGAGACTGAGGCCAAGGGTATAGATGACCACAGGTGATGGCCAATTTTCCCCAGCAGAACACTATTTCTCAGACAGGAAAACTGAGACCCTGGGGAGGGAAAGGGTTTGTCCCACTGGACATAACCCAGAGAAATTTTTCCTCTTCTAAACACTTTTTTTTCTCCAGTGTGCACAACCAGCCAGGAAAATTGCCAGCTGAAATACCTGCCCAACCATTTCACACACGACAGATTCTCACACATGACAGACTTGAAATGGAATCAAGAGGTCAAATACTTTCGGGGAGGTGGGGGAGCTGGCCCCGTAGGGTGTGGCCCTGAGTCACCCTAACTTCAGGGTCCCCCTGCCCATCTCCGTTGCCTGCTACCCCTCCCTCCCTCACCGCCCCCTCCTTGTCCAAGGTGCATGTGGGGCTCCTCACCTGGAAATGGAAGATGCCAGCGTAGCCATCCTGGAAGCTTTGGCCGTGTGGAACTACCCGGTGCAGCAGGGTGTCATTGAGGGTAAGGGAGGCGATGGCAGCCAGGAGCCAACAGTCCCCTGGGATGGGAAGGATCCATGTCAGATCTACTCTACCCGTCTTCGCCCAGTGAGTGCCATACTGCGGAGAACCTGGGACTCCCCAGGCAGGGTACCCCTCAACTTACAGAAAAGACCCAGGAATCTGGGCAAACCAGCCCCAGCACTGAGAGCCAGAGCCTGCTCGGGCTTGCAAGAGGGAGAGGCTGAGGCAGAGCAGGAAGGAATGGGCACAGGGAACTACTTCAGAAAACACACTTGGAATCCCCCGGGCCTACCCAGTGCGCCCTGGCAGATGTCTGTGCGGGTGGCTCCATCCACGATGAACTGAGGGTTTGAGAACAGCTCCTGCAAGAGACCCAGAGTCCTGTCTCTGGGCCAGCCCCTCCTAGAAACTGGAACCCAGCCATCCCAGACCCAACTCGAGGGACCTGGCGTCCTATTCCCACTCCTCACTCAGGAAGGGGGTAAACTGAATCCCATCCAGGGTGGCCCTTCTCACCGTGGGACGCTTCCACTTGATGCCATAGGTTTTGGAGGAGTTGGGGCCCAGCTCCTTGAAGCCCAGGCTCTGGGGCACTGGGGGGAAAGCCTCATCACGGAAAAGGGCCCCGCTTTGCAGGCAGTGAACCCGCAGCTGCTCGTAATCCTGGCCCAGGTACTTGATGGCATTTTCATGGCGGCCCAGGCCCAGCTCCTTGGCCCGCTGCTTCTGCACTTGTGCAGACACCCCGGTGCAGTACACCGGAGTGATGAACTCCTCGGCCATCCTGTGGGACAGAGGGGCCCTGCTCAGAACCCAGACCTTCCGAGGACTAGAGCTGAGGCTCCTATCTGCTAACACTGCTTTCTGGCCCGCTACCATCCTTTCTCCCCAAGCCTGTGATTTCCCCACCTCCTCACTAAATTAGGGCTGGCAGCCATACCTCTCTGCTGCCATAATCCACCAGAGGGGGCTTCCCATCCCCCAAGTGCACAGGCCACCACCTCCCTACCCCCACCCAATGCTACCATCTCTCCGTTCCCAGACTCCCATTGTCCCGGGTTTGCAGGCCTGCGGTCAGCCAGTCAGGTGGGGAAGGGCGGGGCCCGAGATAATAGCACAAGGAACGAGGAAGGTGGGAGAACCTGAGGCAAATCCTCTTTGAATGCCCCTCTCCCCAGACTAGCCAAGCTCCTAGGCACTGGCCCCTTTCCCAGCTTGGGGGCTGATAAGTCCAGGCAGTCCGGGGTTCCCCTCCCCAGGCTCCTGAGACGGGGGTTGAAGGATCAGCGAGGCTGGGCCTCAGTCCTTTCCTCTCCCGCCAGCCCCCAGCCCAGCCCCTGGAGACAGTGAGGAACGCAGCCTGGGGCGGGCTCCGGAGCCTTGCGGTTCCCGAGCCACAGCCCCGTCGCAGGCACTCAGAGAGCCCGAGGGAAAGGCAGCCCCGCAGCCGGGATGCAGGCCAAGCTGGGGGAACGCCGGGCCGGCCTCACTCTCCTTACCTGGGGGAAGCGTGTTGGGGGGTCGCTGCGGCCCCTGCGCTGGCTTCCCGGATGGCAACTGAGGACAGGGCCCAACCAGGAAGAGCGCTCCTCCCCGCCCTCCTCCGCCCCTCCCTTCTCCTCCTCTTCGGGCTTCCACCCCGCTTCCTCTCCGCCCTTCCTTCTCTCCAGGTACCTTCTCTGAAGATCTCTCTAACTCACGGTTATCTCCCCGGCCCTCTTCCGCAGACGCCGGGCCAACTCCGCGAGAGGACAAATTAGTCAAAGGCAGAGTCGTCCCCTGGGAGGGGCCAGCGCCTGTCGGGGTGGGGAAGCCTGGGGCCCGGACGCCAGGGCAGCGCGAGGGAACGGAGGGGGAGGAGGGGACAGGGGGTATTTTTAACCAGGGGCAGCAGCTCGAGTTGCAGGGCTGGGTGGCCCCACCCCACGCGGCGGCCCCGGAGGGCATTCCCGGGAGTCCAGCCCCGCGGCGCCACCTCCCGCAGCCCGGCGTCTGTCCCCCTACCCTCCGCGGAGCCGCGGCTGTCCCCTCACATGGCCCCCGCCCCGCGCGCCCCTAGCGCGGGGCCGAGATTACCTCGGGCTGTGGCAGCTGCTCGGAGAAGGGGCCGGGCCGGAGGCGGGCAGACCCCTGCCGGACGCTCTGCAAACGGCAGCCCCACCCCGCCGGGTCCCCGCCGCAGCCCGGCTCCTGGGCCGGGTCCGCTCCCCGCCCCCATCCCGCCCCCGAGCCCCGGGGCGCAGGCTCCCGGTGTCGCCACCCCGCCTTAGCGGCTCGCGGCGTCCAGGCGGGGCTCGGGGAATCGGTCCCCCGGACCCAGGCTGGCTGCGTGACCTTGGATGAATCTCTGCCCCTCTCGGCCTTAGTTTCCCCATTTGCGCCGCGAACTTGATGAAATGAGGAATTGCGGAATCCCATCTTGCGCTCTGAGGTTTCTTGTGCTCGGAAATTGCGAGAGGCCAGCATCCTTGCCCTCTCCTCCTTGCCCTCCCTCTCCCACCCACCTGCGAACGCCCGTGTGCCGCTTTACCCAGGAGAGGGCGGCAGAGGCTGCGAGGCAGACAGCAGGCCCACCTGGGACCCGGAGAGACCCTGCCGCCTGAGATGCAGAAGGAGGGACGGAGACTGCAGCGGACCCTCGGCTCAGGGCTTCTGATTGACCTTGGGGGCCCCAGCCAGGAAGGTCACGGCCCTTACATGATGTTTTCTTGTTGTTTATTCCCAAGTGTCTGACTCTGTGTGACCCCATGGACTGTAGCCCGCCGGGCTCCTCTGGGGATTTCCCAGACTACTGGAAATGGGTTGCCATTTCTCCAGGGAATCTTCCTGATCCAGGAAGCGAACCCCGCGTCTCCTGCATTGGCAGGCATTGGCAGGTGGATTCTTTACCACTGAGCCACCAGGGAAGTCCCTTATGTGGGGACTTTTGTTGGGGAAACAGTACTTAGCTTTCCTCGAATTTGAGGGACTGTGAAGAAGGCTGAGCGCCAAAGAATTGATGTTTTTGAACTGTGGTGTTGGAGAAGACTCTTGAGAGTCCCTTGGACTGCAAAGAGATCCAACCAGTCCATTCTAAAGGAGATCAGTCCTGGTGTTCTTTGGAAGGAATGATGCTAAAGCTGAAACTCCAGTACTTTGGCCACCTCATGCAAAGAGTTGACTCTTTGGAAAAGACTCTGATGCTGGGAGGGATTGGGGGCAGGAGGGAAGGGGGACGACAGAGGATGAGATGGCTGGATGGCATCACCGACTCGATGGACGTGAGTTTGAGTGAACCTGGGAGATGGTGATGGACAGGGAGGCCTGGCGTGCTGCGATTCATGGGGTCGCAAAGAGTTGAACACGACTGAGTGACTGAACTAAACTGAACTGATCCCAAGAAGGTTAAGAGCCACTGATCTAATCTGACTCCATTCTCACTCCTAGTGCACAGATGAGGAAAACTGAGGCCTAAGCGTGCAGCTTGCTGAGTTCCTTCAACTGGTGAGTCAGGCCTGGAACCAGCTTCTGAGCTCTTTGCTCATCACCATTGGGCATTTATGTGTCCGATATTGACCAAACCCTTCTGACAGGTCTTTGCATAGCAGATCCATGACTAAGGCAGACCAGGCCCAGCTAGAGGAGGCTGCTCTTCTGGTTCAGCCTTTGGGGTTTAAGAAAGGTGAATCTTATTGGAAAAGTAGGGTTAACTAGGCAGTGAGGTGCTAGAAAGGGTGTTCCAAACTGAAAGAACTGTGGGTGTACAGAGGTCCAGGGGCTGGGAGGACACAGGTCAATCAGGAGACTGCAGTTGTTCCTTGTGACTGGAACGCAGGGAGCAGGGGCCTGGGAGATGCTCTGGGGAGGTAGCCAAGGCCCCTCTTCCCCTCAAAGCATTCTGGCTCAACCTATGTGCCCCACAGTCCCCAGATTATCTTCACTGAACTGTCTCTCCAGCTGACTGCATTTGACTCTTCCCCAAATGGGCACTGACCACTTCCTGTATGTGCAAGGTGCCATGGTCACCTGGATATCAGGTGCTAAAGACCCAAGGCCTTGGCTCTCTCTGAAGGAGGCAGACATTGAGTCAACTCTTACACCCATGATTAACTGGGAAGAAGAGTGATGTGAAGGAAGCCCGTAGCTGAAGCCCTCATTAATCCAGGGTATTACAGTAAAGATAAAATCAGACAAAGAAGTTATGGCAGGGGTAGGATAGGTAGGGGAATTAGTTGCCTTGGCGTATGGAGGAGTGTTGCGTGAGCTGAGAGAGAAAGGGAGAGGAGAGTCGTGGCAGGCCTGGGTGGGCTGTGGAAGATGGATTTTGTTTTACCTGAGGTAGAAGCCTGCTCAGATTTGTACAGATGATGGAGGAGGACACCTGGAAGTGGGTGGCTCAAAACTCCAGAGGTGGTAGACATGAGAGAGAAAGAGATGGATTTGAAAACTGTTTATTAATAGTATACACCATATCAAAATTTAACTCAAACTGGATTCTACACCTAAATATAAACCCTAGAGCTATAAAACCTCTAGAAGAGGGACTTCTCTGGTAGTCTCTGGCTAAGACTGCTTGCTCTCAATGCAGGGAGACTGGGTTTGATCCCTGGTCAGGGAACTAGATCCCACATGCCACAGCTAAAAGATCCCATATGCCAAATAAATAAATTAAAAAAAAAAAAAAAAAGAACAACAACCTCTAGAAGAAAGCGTTGTTGTTGTTCAGTCACTGAGTCATGTTCTACTCTTTGCGACCCCATGGACTGCAGCACGCCAGGCTTCCCTGTCCATCACCAACTCCCGGAGCTTGCTCAAATTCATGTCCACTGAGTCGGTGATGCCATCTAACTGTCTCATCTTCTGTCCTTCCCTTCTCCTCCTGCCTTCAATCTTTCCCAGCATCAGGGTCTTTTTCAAAGAATCACTTCTTTGCATCAGGTGGCCAAAGTATTGGAGCTTCAGCTTCAGCATCAGTTCTTCCAAAGAATATTCAGGACTGATTTTCTTTAGGATGGACTGATTTGATCTTTCTGCTGTCCAGGAGACTCTCAGGAGTCTTCTCCAGCACCACTGTTTGAAAGCATCAGTTCTTTGGATCTCAGCTTTCTTTACTGTCCAACTCTCACATCCATACATGACTACTGGAAAAACCATAGCTTTGACTATGTGGATCTTTGTCAGTAAAGTAATGTCTCTGTTTTTTAATATACTGTCTAGGTTTGTCATAACTTTTCTTCCAAAGAGCAAGTGTCTTTTAATTTTGTGGCTACAGTCATTGTGCACAGTGATTTTCGAGCCCAAGAAAATAAAGTCTGTCTTGGGTTTGGTATCACATTGCTATATATTGTAGTGTACTATGTGACATACATAGGATTTTCCATAGTTCCTTTGACATCAATTAAAAGAAAATTGTATTACTTCTGCCTTTTATTCTTACAGCATTAGATATACAAGTGTTTTTCTTTGTTAATGTTAATGCGAACTGTCTTCTGGAATCCCTAGTGGTCAAGCTGAAGAACTCCTCCTGTAATCCCTGTGAGGCAGTTGGCTATTAATACATTTTTTCAGTTGTTACTGGTCTGAAAGGATCTTTGCTTCGTCTCTTATCTTTCAGAAGGTAGTTTTGGTCAGGGGGAATTCTGGTCAATAGGTTTTTTCTTAGCACGTCTTGAATGCTTTCCTCTGCCTTTTGGCCTCCCTGAATTTTTGCGGAGATATCACCTAATTTTACTGGTCATTTTTCAAATGCCCTTTATTCCTACTATATGGTTCCAACTCCTATTTCTATGCATGTCTCATATTTCTGTTATAAACTAGATATTTTAGGCAATATAATGTAGGTACTCTGGTTACTGGACACATTTCTTCTGGACTTTGTTATAACGAGTACCAGCATTATCATTTTTTTGTTTGTTTTTTGGTAGAGTGAGTAATGATCCAGCCTTATTTTGATGAAGCTTGATCCCCACATTTTGAGAAGCCAGAGCTAGTGTATTAAATTAAGGATATGCAGTTATGATCTGCTTTCCTGGTGGCTCAGCTGGTAAGGAAACCACCTGCAGTGCAGGAGACCTGGGTTTGATCCCTGGTGGAAAAGATCTCCTGGAGAAGAGAAGGGCTACTCACTCCAGTATTCTGGCCTGGAGAATTCCATGGACTGTATAGTCCATGGGGTCACAAAGAGTTGGACATGACTGAGCAACTTTCACTTTCACTGGGTTTGGTAAAGATTTCTTAAATATGACACCAAAGCCCAGACAATAAAAGAAAAAAAAAAAAAAGGAAATTTATTGAAATAAAACACTGTTCCTCCTCAAAAGGCACTATCATGAAAATGAAGAAAAACCACAGACTAGGAGGAAATCATTGCCAAAAAATATATCTGATGAAGGACTTGTATTTAGACTATATAAAGAATTGTTACAATTTAAAAAAATAATCAAGTAAAGTTGGGTGAAAGATTTCAATAGACATTTCCCAAGAAGACACGTGATGGCCAATAAGCACTGAAAAAATGTTTATTCATTGGAGAAGTGCAAATTAAAACAACTAGAAGGACCAACATTACAAACCTAGAATGGCTAAAATTAAAAAGACTAACCATGCCAAGCATTGGCAAGGATGTGGAGGAGTTGGGATTCTCATATGATGCTGGTGGGATACCACCACTTTGTTAAACAGTTTGACAGTTTCTTTAAAAGTTAAATGTATATTCAGCAATAAATGGAAATAAACTATCCAGCTACAGAAAGATCTCAGAATCTTAAATGCATATTGCTAAGTAAAAGAAACCAGTATGAGAAAACTATATACTGTATGATTCCAACTATATGACATTCTGGAACTGGTATAACTAGAGATGGTAAAGAGATCAGTGATAGCCAAGCTTTCAGGGAAGGTGGGGGAAGGGAGCACAGGGCATTTTTAGGGTGCTGAAACTATCCTGTGTGATACTGTAATGGTAGATACATGGCATTACATTAAACCCCTATAATGTACAACACCAAGAGTGAACCCTGGAGACTTCCCTGGTGGTCCAGTGGCTAAGACTCGGAGATCCCAATGCAGGGTCCCCATGTTCCATCCCTGGTCAGGGAACTAGATCCCACATGCTGAACTAAGAGTTCAGATGTAACTAAAGATTCCACAGGCTGCAACAAAGAGGGAAGATCTTGCAAGCAACTAAGACCTGGCCCAGCCAAGTAAAATAAACACAGTTTTTTAAACAAGCCTGAACCCTAATGTAAACTATAGACTTTAATAACAATGTATCAGTATTGTTTCATCAATTGTAACAAATAGGTCACACTAATACAAAATGTCAATAGAGAAACTGAGCAGATGGGAAAGGGGCTACTGGAATTCTCTACTTTCTGAGCAATTTTTGTATAAACTTAAAACTACTCTAAAAAAATTAGTCTGTCTTAAAAAAAAAGAACAGTAAAGTTAAATATGGGCTTCCCAGGTGGTGCTAGTGGTAGAGAACCCGCCTGCTGGTGCAGGAGACATAAGAGACCCGGGTTTGGTCCCTGAGTTGGGAAGATCCCCTGGAGAACGGCATGGCAACCCACTCCAGTCTTCTTTTTTTTTTTTTAAAGGCAAGTTTAAAGTTTTATTTTTTTTTGTTAATTTTGAAATTTACATTTTANAACCCAGGGATCAAACCCAGGTCTCCCATATTGCAGGTGGATTCTTTACCAACTGAGCTATCAGGGCCTGCTATATAATTTCTAGGAAAATTCTAGGAAAATGATAAATTGATAGATAAATCTAAATTTATCACTAAATTGATATCACTAAATTGATAGAAAGCAGATCAGTGATTGCTGGGGGGAATGGGGGGCTGGCAGGTGGGAAAAGATGGCAGGAAAGGATTACAAAGGGGCTTGAGGAAACTTTTGGGGGTAATAGATATGTCCGTCATTTGACTATGGTATTGGTTTTGTGGGGGTATATATTGTCAACAAAAATGAACCTTGAAGTATACATAGTTTATTTTATGTCAACTATACCTCAGTAAAGCTGCTAAAAAGACCTCTAGAACTTAGCCACTGATTGATAGGATATGGCTCTTGGGAGACAGGGAGGAAAAAGACAACTCCAGACCATCTGAGTAGATTCATGGTGTAGGGGACTCTTACCTGGAGGAGATACTGGAGGATCAGGTTAGGGAGGTACCTGTGGGACCCTAAAGGAAAGCAGTCCTGAATATTCATTGGAAGGACTGATGCTGAAGCTGAAACTCCAATATTTTGGCCACTTGATGTGAAGAACTGACTCATTGGAAAAGCTCCTGATGCTGGGAAAGATTGAAGGCAGGAGGAGAAGGGGATGACAAAGAATGAGATGGTTGGATGGCATCACCGACTCAATGGACATGAGTTTGAGCAAGCTCTGGGAGTTGGTGATGGATAGGGAGGCCTGGCATGCTGCAGTCCATGGGGTTGCAAAGAGTCGGACACAACCGAGTGACTGAACTGAGAAAGCTGTGGGACCCGCCCTCATCCAAGGGGAGATGCCTGGGGGGTGGGAACAACCCTCAGAATAGAGGAACAAATTTGGGAGTCACTGGCCGTTGTGCCGCCTGAAAGAAGTAGAGGCAGGGGACAGACATGTCATTCTGGATACAAAGATGCTTCATAGAGATGTCTGTTCTGAAAGTAATCTATAGCATGATCAAAATTAAAGATTCTAGGGACTCTCCTGGTAGTCCAGTGTTTAAGACTCCAAGCTCCCAATACAGAGGACACGGGTTCCATCCCTGATTGGGGAACCAAGATCCTGTATGCCACGTGACTCCAGAGAAGGCAATGGCACCCCACTCCAGTGCTCTTGCCTGGAAAATCCCATGGACAGAGGAGCCTGGTAGGCTACAGTCCATGGGGTCGCTAAGAGTCGGACACAACTGAGCAACTTCACTTTCACTTTTCACTTTCATGCATTGGAAAAGGAAATGGCAACCCACTCCAGTGTTCTTGCCTGGAGAATCCCAGGCACAGGGGAGCCTGGTGGGCTGCTGTCTATGGGGTCACACAGAGTCGGACACAACTGAAGTGACTTAGACTTAGCAGCAGCATGCCACATGACTCAGCCAAAAAAATTTTTTAATTCTAACAAGTGAAAAAAAAAAAATTCAAACAGCTTATTTGGGGAAAAGAACTAGAAAAACTGATTTAAAGTTCCTATGGAAAACTGAACAAGCAAGAATAGCCAAGAGACTTCTGAAAAGTTAGGAGTCTAACCCTGTGAAAGTGAATGTGTTAGTCACTCAGTCAAGTTTTGACCCTGCAGACTTTGTGACTCCAGGGTCTGTAGCTGCCAGGCTCCTCTGTCCATGGAATTCCCCCAGGCAAGAATACCGGAGTGGATTGCCATTCCCTTCTCCAGGGGATCTTCCTGACCCAGGAGTCAAACCCAGGTCTCCTGCATTGCAGGCAGATTCTTTACCATCTGAGCCATCAGGGGGTCCATTAGGGAGCCTAACCCTACCAGGTATTAAATCCAATCTATAATGATTAAATAATTGTTATATAATAATTAATGAAGAGGGGTACTAATACATGCAGTTCACTGAAAGAAGAATCTAGATACAGGTCCAACTGCATATAGGAATTTAGTATGTAAGAGCAGCATCTCAAATTTCTTGAGAAAAGATGAATTTTTCATTAAAAAGCATTAGGAAAATGGGAGGGAATTTTGTATATGATCAATTCCAGATGAACTCAAGATTTAAATGTAAAAAATGAAAACAAAACTACAGCCAGCAGCTAAGAGAGACATTCTTTTAATCTTTTAATCATCTCAGTGTGGAAAAATTCTTTTTAACTGTGACACAAAACCCAGAAGCCACAAAAATTTATTTTACCAGACACAAAGTTATCAAGGATAAACTGAAGAAAATACTTAAAATTTATATCCTGAAAGGCTATTTTTCCTTACATATGAGCCAAGTATCAAAAAACAGTGCAGAAATGGGCAAAGATAAGAACCATTCACAAAAAAAGACACAGCTCTTACATGTATGAAACAAGGCTTAAGCTCACTTGAAAGAAAAAAGAAATACAAACTAAACCTTCACCAAGACACGATTTTCTCCTTAGCAGTTTGGCAAACATAAAATAACCTTGTTCCTCATTGATTGGTGAGTGCTGTGGAAAACAGCCTTCATACAGCTGGAGGCTGGGGAGGTGTTTCAGGCACAGCCCCAACAGATGGACACATGGCAAAGTTCTTCAAGATGACAATTTTGGAGGCTTTCCCTGGTGGTCCAGTGGTTAAGAATCTGCCTGCCACTGCAGGGAATGTGGGTTTGATACCTTATCTAAGGTCTGTCTAGTCAAGGCTATGGTTTTTCCTGTGGTCATGTGTGGATGTGAGAGTTGGACTGTGAAGAAGGCTGAGCACCGAAGAATTGATGCTTTTGAACTGTGGTGTTGGAGAAGACTCTTGAGAGTCCCTTGGACTGCAAGGAGATCCAACCAGTCTATTCTGAAGGAGATCAACCCTGGGATTTCTTTGGAAGGAATGATGCTAAAGCTAAAACTCCAGTACTTTGGCCACCTCATGCAAAGAGTTGACTCAATGGAAAAGACTCTGATGCTGGGAGGGATTGGGGGCAGGAGGAGAAGGGGACGACAGAGGATGAGATGGCTGGATGGCATCACTGACTCGATGGACGAGAGTCTGGGTGAACTCCGGGAGATGGTGATGGACAGGGAGGCCTGGCGTGCTGTGATTCATGGGGTTGAAAAGAGTCGGACACGACTGAGCGACTGAACTGAACTGAAGAGGGAACTAAGATCCCACGTGCTTCAGGGCAGCTAAGCCCTGAAGTAGTACATTGAAACCCCCAAGGCCTCTCCCTCTAGAGCCCACATGGCACAATCAGAGGAGACTGCATGCCACAGTGAAAGCCCAGTGCCACCAAAAAATAAAATGGTCCTTTAAAAAAAGATGACAATTTTGATTTGACCTTTGGCTGAACAATTCTTCTAGGAATTCACTCCATTTCATATTTGAATAATGCTGTTCTTACAGTCTTCAGTCAGTTCAGTTCAGTCACTCAGCCATGTCCAACCGCTTTGCTACCCTGAGGACTACAGCATGCCAGGCTTCCCTGTCCATCATCAACCCCTAAGCTTGCTCAAATTCATGACCGTCGAGTCAGTGATGCCATCCAACCATCTCATCCTCTGTCATCCCCTTCTCCTCCTGCCTTCAATCTTTCCCAGCATCAGGGTGTTTTCCAATGAGTCAGTTCTTCACATCAGGTGGCCAAAGTGTTGGAGCTTCCGCTTCAGCATCAGTCCTTCCAATGAATATTCAGAACTGATTTACACAACTTTCACACAGTACTGGTCTAATGGAGCTGGACCATACAGCAGAAGGTGAGTGGTTGTCTTCCACAAAACTGATCCCTGGTGCCGAAAAGGATGGGGGCCACTGCTCTATGGCACTGTTTGGAATAGCAGAAGCTATTAGCAGAAGTGGAAACATGTGCCAGTCAATAAGGAAAAAAGTACACCCACACAGAGGAGTACTATACAGCTGTCAAAAGGAATGTGCAGATAGGCCTCCATGTGATTCATCTACACCAACTCTAACACCATCTGCTGCTGCTAAGTCACTTCAGTCATGTCTGATTCTGTGCGACCCCATAGACAGCAGCCCACCAGGCTCCCCCTTCCCTGGGATTCTCCAGGCAAGAACACTGGAGTGGGTTGCCATTTCCTTCTCCAGTGCACGAAAGTGAAACGTGAAACGGAAGTCGCTCAATCGTGTCCGACTTTTAGCATCCTCGTGGACTACAGCCCACCAGGCTCCTCCATCCACGGGATTTTCCAGGAAAGAGTACTGGAGTGAGGTGCCACTGCCTTCTCCCTAACACCATCTAGGCACCTACAATTCAATTCCGATACCAATTCCCAGAATTAGCACAGGCCCCATGCATCTCAGTTCCACAAGAGGCCAGCCACAAACGGAACTCCCAGGTGACCCATACTCCTGTCTCAGTTCAGTTCAGTCGCTTAGTCGTGTCCGACTCTTTGCGACCCCATGAATCGCAGCACAGCAGGCCTCCCTGTCCATCACCAACTCCCAGAGTTCACTCAGACTCGAGTCTGGCTGACTACAAATTTGGAGATGCCCATAACGCCCTTCCTCAGGACTGATAATTCAGTAGAAGACTCAGAACTCAGGAAAATGCTTTATTTACTGTTATTGGTTTATTATAAAGGATACAATTGAGGAACAGCCAAATAGGAGAGATTCATAAGGAAAGACATGCCACCCTCCCCCAGAATCCCAAATCTCCAGTGCCTCGTCCTTCCTGGAAGAGCTGAGGAAGCTGGAAGTTCCTACCCTCTAAACCAGTTTTTTTTTGGCAACAGCCACCATCCTGAATAACCTCATTAGCATAAACTCTGGTATGATCTTTAGGAGCTCATTATGAATAACAAAAGACATTCCTATAACTCTGGAAATTCCAAGGGTATTAGGCACTCTGTGCCAGGAACCAGGGACAAAGACCAAATTTGTGTATTTTTATTATACCGCATTTGATTTCATACATTTAGATTCGTTCTCTGGATGGACAGAAATGATCACTTCCATTGTTTCCAGGAAGGAGAACCAGGTGGCTGGTAGTCAGGGGCAGGAGGTGACTCTTGGTTCAAAATTCAAAACATACATGTGACTATATTACCTATTTGAAAAACTCTTTAAAATACTTTACAGTCCTTGTCCTGGCTTCTAATGTCTGCAGCCTCCAGGCTTCACCCTCATGCTTCTTGGGAACCACTCAGAGAGGAGGGAGGGAAATTACACTTAGATTCCTCTGCCACCTGATCCCTTAGACATCTCTGCCTTCTTTCTGTTCCAGATACACTCTCCTTTAACCTTTCTCTTGGCAGCAATTCTCTCTACTGATAACACCCACATCTGAGCTCCTTTCTTGAGCTCTAGTTCTAAACCCTTCTAGTATTATCTCATCCAAATCTCAATCAGTATCCTTTCTAGTGTAAGACTCGTTTTACAGATGAGGCAGTAGAGGAGATTAAATCCGTTGTGCTAAAGTCATACAGAAGCCTGGATTTTGAACTTAAGCTGTCTGGCACCAAAGACCAAATCTTAATCAGGTCTTTCCAAAAATCCTGTTCCTCACCACCACCACCCAAGCATGGGCAAACTTGACAGTTCATCACATTATATGGGCTCCTCCGGCGGCTCAGTCCGTAAACAATCCACCTGCAATGCAGGAGACCTGAGTTCAATCTCTGGGTTGGAAAGATCCCCCGGAGAAGGAAATAGCCACCCACTCCAGTATTCTTGCATGGGAAAAATCTCATGGACAGAGGAGCCTGGTGGGCTACAGTCCGTGGGGTCACAAGAGGCTTGCTCTGCAGCCCAGAGCAAGGACTAAGGCTCATTCTGAAAAAGACCTCACCCTGCAGGCACTCCTAGACTGACATAGAGTCGTTTTCTTTTGGAGCTCTTTTTGGCCCAGTGGGTCCCAGGCCCTCTTCTAAGGACTGCGTATAGCTCATTTCATTCAGTTCCCTGGGCTCTCTGTGGGTCTCAGCATCCACTAAGATGTTAAAGAGGAGAAACAGCAGGATGACTGCTCGCCAGTGGGAAGGGAGAGCTATTACATGGCCTGTGCTCAGGGGTCTCAACCACTGGTACCTAAATCTGGCAGATACCCCCCGTCCCGACAACTCCCTCCCTACTCCCACCCTGGGTGAAGGACCCAGACCAGGGCCTAAGCACAGCTGATGTCCTGTGGGTATGAATTTATTAGAGGAGTCAGGTCAGAGTGGGTACAAGTTGCAGGTTGGGAGGAAGGGGCAGGAGGCATGAGCAGCCCTGCCAGCCTGAGGCCAAGAAGACAGGAGGCTGGAGGGGCACAGAGCATTGGGCCAGCAGGCAGGCAGACGGCTGTTCTTCACCCTGCGAGTATCAGCGCCGAGGGCACAGCAGCAGCTCAGAGAAGACTGGGGGAGGAAGGACAGAGAGCTGCTCGGAGGAAGCCTGCCAAGCCCACCCAGCAAGGGGGTGCAAGCTGGACACTTGCCCAAGCCTGCTGGGCCTGAGGCACCATGCCCCTCCTTCCCATTCTGTTGGGCTCCATGCCTACCTCCCAGCTCCGCCTGGCAACAGCCCCCCAACCCAGCTCTGTCCCCTACTCACTGTGGAGGATGTAGGTGCCTGGCTCCAGTAGCAGCTGGGTGGGCAGCACAATGAGGAAGCCCCTACTCCAGGGCCAAGCTTGGAATGAAGGGCGGTGCCACTCAGCATTGTAGGAAAGGCACTTGGATAAGACAGGCAAGGGGCGGGGGCGGTGGCAGCAGAAGCTGTGGCGAGGGGGCAAGGCACAGAGAGGACAGCGGGGAGGTGAGAGGCCCGGACCCCGAGGGAGGGGGATCTGGGCCTTTGGGTAGCTCCTCTGAGCCCTGCCATGGTGGGGGTGCCGCTCCCGAGTCCAGGCCCAGTGGGTCGGCTCCTTGGCCATGACCTGCTTAAGAAGAGTGGATGGTAAGTGGGAGGTGGGAGGCCCAGCCTCTTTCCCCACCCCTGGGATGCTGGTGGGGGGGTCCCTCACCTCCTCGCAGCTCTGGCGTCTCACAACAGCCCTGAAGCCCATCCGTGCCCACAGCTTGTCCCTCTGATGCAGGAAGTCTGACACTTGATGATGCCAATCTTGGCCCAGGGCCCACAGAAAAATCACGCTTTTGGGGTCCTCCAGGTCTTCCTCCATGTCATTTGCAAGGTACCTGGCCACAGAGGTGGGGGACAGGGGGAACAGAGGTTGTAAGCATCCACCCTGACCCCACCCTGCGACTCCAAGCGGGCATCCCCATCAGGCCCCTGGGCCAACTCACAGTGCCAGGAACAGATTGCTGTGGGTGTACTCGCTGAGCTGCAGGTTGGCACGCCGGAAGTAGACCAGCACCATGGCCAGGAGATACTGCAGACACAGAAATGGGGAGAGTTAGAGCGGGGCACTGCGGGCAGGGGAGGGGACTGTGCCAGGCCCACCAAGCAGGTTCTGGGCTTGGAACAGGCCTAGAAAACCCAGGGTAAAATGGTGCGGGGGGAACTGCAAAGACAAGGGCTTAAAGCGGGGGTGCTCCTTCCACCAGACCAGGGGACCCAATGCATTAGCAGCACTCAAGCCCCACTAATTCAACCTTTCCCGAGTGAGCCTGGACTCTCCGCCCACTCTCACCTTGTCTGAAATCTGGAAACAGGGATCTTTGGAGAGGAAATCCTGGAGGAAACTGTGCTCTGGGGGAGAGGTAGGAGAAACGGTAGCCTGGGGTTACCACCCTCACCCCACAAGACGAGAGCAGCATTCTAAGTTCCAAAGCCCAAGCCCCCACTGAACCCACTTTTTGACATGAACCACCCCCCCACAACCTGCCAAACCAGAGTCACCTGAGAAGGGATGGGACTGAGACGTGGGCAGGCTGAGATCCCACCTCTCACATCAGTTCACGCTTGGTCCTCGCAGTCCCTTCTGTGCCAGCTCCCAAGTGGACTCACCCAGAAGGTGGAGGAAGGTCTGGAGCTCCTGGTGTTGGCGGAGATGGGAAGACTCATCGCCCTCACCTTGACGGCTCCAGCCCCTCAGCTTCACTTGGGTGCCAGCTCCAGGGACTGTGGCCAGATTGTGGGCATCATTCATCTCTTGGGGGGTTGGGGGTGGGTGGGGTGGGGTGGGACAGGGTGACCTGGAAAGAAAGCAGCCCCAGGACTTAGCGTTTACCCCATTAGCCCCGCACAAGTCAACGGGATCACTGTGGCTGGCCTGGCAGACGGCCTCCAGAGGGTGGAGGGATGGGCATGGAGAAACGGGGGTGGTGGGGGTGGTGAGGAGACAAGAAAGGCAGCAGAATTCCTGGGGGCTACAGCACCCTCACGCCTCCTCCTGGCACCCCAGACCAGGCCAGAGAGTAACAGCAGCAGCAACGCGCGCCTCTGAGGGTTTCCTAAGTGCCTGGAGCTGTGTTAAACGCTTTCACTTATTTCGTCCTGGTAAGTAAACCGACTTTTTAAACACAGAAACGGAAGGATGGAGGTCTCACGGCCGCTTCAAGGTGGATCCTGTCTGACCCCAAAGCCAGAGACTCACGGCACCTCTTGCCACCCAATTCACAACCACCCCCTCACCCTTCACCAAGCAGCCCTGAAAAAACCAGCAGACCATTACTTCACAGAGGGGAAACTGAAGCCCAGAGACAAGGACGTTATCAGACAAAAATACTGGGGTTTAGGGCGAGTTTTGAGTTGGAGCTACTGCAAACATTTGGAACTACAAAGAGAGAGACTCCAACTACAGGTCTCGGGGGAGGGTCCTTTCCAAAACAGCTTGGTCGACCTAGGGGCCTCCATCTAGGTTTCCACAGGTAAGCCCAGCCTCCTCCTTCCAGAAGACTTACCTGAGCTCAGGAGTTAACCTACAGCATAACTCCAAGCCCACCGAGTGTGTTTATATAGCCCCGGAGCTGCCCCGCCCTAGAAGCCCTCCACCAATCAGGCCCCTTCCTGGGAAAGAGTGTGGCTTCTCGTCATCACCACTCACCTCCGCTCAGAGTTAACCCAGTCAGTCTCCACCACGCACCTCCCAGCTGCGGCTCTCCTGGGTAAAGGCTTCTCTCAAGTTTCATCACCTACGAGCGGGGTGAGGGCAGGCCAGCGGGACCCCAGGGCCAGAAAGGCAACAGGAGCCCTTCTCCGCTCTTTACAAATGCAGTGCCAAGGTGCGGACCTAGAATGCTACCGATCTGGGTTGCAGCACGTGGCTGAGGAGTAAATTATAAATACTCAGTGACTGTGCCTTGCTGGGGAAGGGTTGTATCTGCGTTTATTTCAGATACAGGAATCCCCAAACCTGGGAACCAGAGAGGAGGTTGTCTTGGAGTGAGAATTCCCTGGGGCCACATCCCCATTCCAAGGTCCTTCAGGGATATGAGAGCCCCGCCAGAGGCTCCAAAGTGGAGGAGGAAGGCTTTGCCCAGGATCACCTAGTTCAGCCCCTCCACACCGCGCCCCCACGTGCCCCACCAAGCAGACCTTAAGCCTTTCCATCTTCACTGATTCCATTACTCTTTACCCTTTAGTTTTATAGGACAGTCAGTACCTACATGGGACAGGTGACTTCTCCCCCCCTTTTTTCCCGTAGTAAAGTACATATAACTTAACTTGAACAATATGTACTGCCTTAACACCCTTTAAGTTCACATTTTTAAGTACTCAGGAAACAATAGCTCTCCATTTCAAAACTTTCAACTGAGGACTTGGGGGATAAGAAGGAAGAGTATATGAAACTCGAAGTCATGGAACAGGGAAGCAGTGAGATTCACTTTAGAGCGAAAACGATGGCGCATCTCAAGAAACTCAAAGAATCACGATGGGTGCCCAGGAACTCAGTCAGGTTTCCCTTTGAAGATCAGAGAATTGCTGACGATCGCGCTCCAAAAGAACTGGGAGGGGCTTCCCTGGTGGCTCGGTGGTGAAGAATCCACCTGCCAATGCAGGGGACATGGGTTTGATCCCTGATCTGGGCAGATTCCACCTGCTGCAGAGCAACTAAGCCCAGGCACCATGACTATTGAGCCGGTAGTCTAGAGCCCTCGAGCCACAGCTACTGAGCCGACGCGCTGCCACTGCTGAAGCCTGTTCACTCTAGAGCCCATCCTCTGCTCCTGACAAGAAAAGCCACCGCAATGAGAAGCCCTCCAACCGCAACTTGAGAGTAACCTCTGCTCTCCGCAACTAGAGGAAAGCCCTCGCAGCAACGAAGACCCAGCACAGCCAAAAGAAAATAAATAAATAAAAAATTTTTTAAAAAGAACTGGGAATGGAAGAAGATGTGATCTTTTAAAAAGTAGTCCTTTTAGTAAAATACAAACTTGTATATTGACTAATATATGTGGAATCTAGAAAAATGCTGTAGATGATCTTATTTGCAAAACAGAAATAGAGACACAGATGTAGAGAGCAAATGTATGGACATCGAGAGTAGGAGGAGGGGATGGGGCGAATTGGAAGATCGGAATGACATACAAACACTATAACACTATGTATAAAAGAGATAACTGATGAGAACCTACTGTGTGGCTCAGGGAGCTCTACTCAGGGCTCTGTGATGACCTAAATGGGAAGGACATCCAAAAAAGAGGGTACATACGTATACACAGGCTTCCCAGGTGGCTCAGTGGTGAAGAATCTACCTGCCAGTGCAGGAGATGTAGGAGACACAGGTTCGATTCCTGGGTCGATAAGATCCCCTGGAGGAGGAAAGAGCAACTCACTCGTTTTCTTGCCTGGAAAATCCCATGGACAGAGGAACCTGGTGGGCTACAGTCCATGGAGTCGCAAAGAGACACGACTGAGCTACTGAGCACGTGTGCATGTGTATAGCTGACTCACTTTGCCATAGAATAGAGGATGAGATGGTTAGTTAGCATCACGGACTCAGTGGACATGATGATCAAACTCTGGGAGATAGTGAAGGACAAGGAAGCCTGATGTGCTGCAGTCCATGGGGTCACAAAGAATCAGACATGACTTAGTGACTGAACAGTAACAGCAATAGAAACTAACACAACGTTGTAAAGCAGCTATGTTGTTGTTTAGTTGCTAAGTCATGTCTGGCTCTTGTGATCCCATGGACTGTAGCCTGCCCGGCTCCTCTGTCCATGGGATTTCCCAGGCAAGAACACTGGAGTGGATTGCCATTTCCTTCTCCAGAGGGTCTTCCCTACCCAGGGATCAAACCCAAGTCTTCTTCATTGGCTGGCAGATTCTTTACCACTGAGCCACCAAGGAAGCCAGAGCAACTATACTTCAATAAAAAAATTTTAAAAACAAGCAAAACACACACTTCTAAACTATAGAACATATTTGATCACTGTCTGCAATCATCTCGCTTCCTTATTTACTTACTTCTCATGCATTTTCCCCACCAGGTCACTGCCTTCAGAACAGGTACCTTGTCAGCCTTATCAGCCCCCAGACCCTCTGTGCTGACTCAGAGCCTGCTGTTGCTCACATTTGGATGAATGAATGGCTTACAAGGCCCTTGTGAATCTCTCGAAAAGCTCTCCAGCCCTACCCTCCATCACCATCCTCCAGCTTCTTTCAGTTCTCCTGTCAACTCTTTCCTCCACCACTCCACCCCCTGTTGCCCCAGGACCCTCATACATGTTGCCCCCTCCCCAAAGGACAACGTGTCCTTCCTTCTGCTTCCTACTCCATGTATGCTTACCTGTGTGGTTTGGTTCAGTCAGTGGAATTTGAGCAGAAATCATTCATGCCACATCTCAGTAGAAGCTTTAAGAGCTCCAAGGTGGCTCAGCCTTTCCTGTT
This sequence comes from Neotragus moschatus, assembly GCA_006410615.1. Taxonomy (NCBI): domain Eukaryota; kingdom Metazoa; phylum Chordata; class Mammalia; order Artiodactyla; family Bovidae; genus Neotragus; species Neotragus moschatus. The sequence goes on along the minus strand of SJYA01003159.1, from coordinate 18,976 downwards.
TTCCATCTGCCCCAGGTCAAGGGTACCTCCAGGTGGTGGTAGCCTCTCTAGCCTGGGGTCTAGAATAAAGACAACATAAGGACTTCCCTGGTGGTCCAGTGGTTAAGAGTCAATGCTGCAACTGTAGGGGTCTCAGGTTCAATCCCTGGTCAGGGAACTCAGACCCCACATGCTGTGTGGCATGCCAACAAACAAACACACACACACATTCAAGCTAAACAGTGAAGGACGTGTAATATGAACAGGAAATAAACTTTTTGAAAATGCTAAAGGAAATTCTCTAGGCAGGAAACACAAGAGAAGAAAAAGACCTACAGAAAATAAACCCAAAACAGTTAAGAAAATGAATGGTAATGGGATCATGCATATCAAAAATTACTTTAAATGTAAATGGATTAAATGCAGCAACCAAAAGACAGACTGGCTGGGTGGTTGAAAATGTGCGTGTATGCACTTCCACTTACCACAGCACTCTGCTTGACCCCCCCAAATTGTATGTAATATTTTATTGTTAGGTTAATCATGTTCCCAATATGGCTTGAAACTGTAATTATCTTTTTGTGTGTGTGTCTAGCTGCTGCTGCTACTGCTGCTAAGTCACATCAGTCATGTCTGACTCTGTGCGACCCCATAGACGGCAGCCCACCAGGCTCCCCTGTCCCTGGGATTCTCCAGGCAAGAACACTGGAGTGGGTTGCCATTGCCTTATCCAATGCATGAAAGTGAAAAGTGAAAGTGAAGTTGCTCAGTCGTGTCCAACTCCTCACGACCCCATGGACTGCAGCCTACCAGGCTTCTCTGTCCACGGGATTTTCCAGGCAAGAGTACTGGAGTGGGGTGCCATTAACTTATAAACACCTTTTACTATTATGATTATGTAACTGTTACTCACTTAATACCATTATATCATGATTGGTCAACAGAAAAATAATAAAATTCTATATCACCAAAACTACTATTTAGTAGAAAAACCTGTAATCACTTTTGTAAAATCCAGATGCATGTAAGAATTATCTTGGAAGTTTTTGAAAAATACAAATGCTCAGGTATTGCTTTTTTTCTCAAGTTCAAGACGTGTTTCTAATGAGCAGCCCTGTTTAAAAACAACTGGACTATATGAGGATCTTTTACTTTTGACTATTTTGTTTCACTTTTTCTATTTTATATTCAGTGCTGCCATTTAATTTAGTTTATGTTTTCCAATTTGTTCATCTTTTTTTTTAATGTTCTTTCTCAAGCTTTTATCAAGTGAGGTAGAAAAGATTTTGTATACATTATAAATTTTTTAAAATTATAAATCTAGAAATTAATTTAAACAATTTTTAGACAAAAATTCATGTTTTCTGAAATATATATATTGTACATACATATTAAATTTAAAAAAATTATGACATTTTGATTCTACTTGTTTGACTTAGTATGAACAGAATGCTAGCTTTCTAATTTAAAAAAATAGATATGCAACAAGCAACAAAGGTTTACTGTACAGGGAACTATAGTCGATATCTTATAATAACCTGTAATGGAAAATAATCTGGATAATAATACGTATGCATATGTATAACTGAATCACCTTGCTGTGCACCTGAAACATTGTAAATCAACTGTACTTCAGTAAAATATATATATTAGGGAAAAAATGAAAAAGAATATAGGTATAACTAAATCACTTTGCTGTACAGTGAAACATTGTAAATCAACTCTAATTCAATTTCTTTTTAAAAAGGAGACTCCTTACTGAAACTCAAACTAAAAATCTTAATTTATCTACTTCGAAAAATCTTGTAATATACAGTGGAATTGCATGTAACTTTGTTCTCTATTTTCCAAGCCTCCTGTAAATGTGTTATCATACTTTCATAATTTAAAGAAAAAAGAAAGTGAAAAAAGGAGACTCTTGTTAAGCATTGGCTTTAATTCCTCTTTTTAAAAAAAGGAAAGAAAAACTTCTGTTTTGAAAGCTGCTGAGATTTCGGATATCATTAATATCAAATAATTATTGATGTTATTGGGTTGGATTTCCATTTCCTGCCCTAACAAATTACCACAAATTCAGTGGCTTAAAATAATGGGAATCTATCATCTTCTACTTCTGGAGGCCAGAAGTCCAAAATGGGTCTCAGTCTGCTAAAATCAAGCTGTGGGTAAGGTTTAATTCCTTTGGGTGCCAGCCTCATTCTTTGGCATCTGGCTTCCGGCCTCCTTCCTCCTCTTTAAAGACAGTAGCATAGCTTCTACTAACTCTGATCCCTCTTCCACAATTTTTTTTTTCCTCTTCCACTATTAAGGACCCTTGTGATTACATTGGGTCCATGTGAATAATCCAGGATAATCCCCCCATCTCAAGATCCTTAATCATATCTGTGAAGTCCCTTTTGTCATGTCAGATAATATGTTCATGGGTTCCAAGAATTGGGATGGGTACATATCTGGGAGGTCATTATTCTGCCTACCACATTTATCACAGGATAATTTCTACTGAGCTAACTAATATACTGTTTATAAAATAATTGTGCTACAAGCTAGAGGCATACATCTGTTTATTGCGTTTTGCTTTATTGCACTTCACAGATATTGCTTTTTTTTTTAACAAATTGAAGGTTTATAATTGTCAAAGGAGAATAATCAGTAAACAATCTATACTAGGAATAGAAAAGAGGTGTTTTTTTGTTTGTTAGTTTCTTGGTTCTTTTGTTTTTTGGCTGCACTGCACAGCTTGTGGGACCTTAGTTGCAGGATGTTAATTGCCCCTGGCCGTGGAAGCGTGGAGTTCTAACCACTGGACCACCAGGGAATCCCCTAGAAAAGAGTTTTATTTGAAGGAAGCTGAAGACTGTGACCTGGAAGCCAGCTTTCCAGATTACTCTGAGGAACTGCTCCAGAGGAGCAGGCTTTTCAGCACAGTTTTATAACTCATCAGAACAAAGAACATTAAACAAATCAGAAATACATTCCTTCAAGGTTTTGAAAAATGGACCATAGAGAACGCAAATCAAAACTGTAACGAGACATCACCTCACACCAGTCAAAACCGCTATCATCAAAAAATCTGCAGACAACAAATGCTGGGGAGGATGTGGAGAGAAGGGAGCCCTCCTACACTGTTGATGGGGATGTAAATTGGTATAGCCAGTATGGAGAAGAGTATGGAGATTTCTTGAAAAACTAAAACTAGAGCTACCAATGGCAACCTGCTCCAGTATTGTTGCCTGGAGAATCCCATGGGTGGAGAAGCCTGATGGGCTATACAGCCCACGGGGTCACAAAGAGTTGGACACAACGGAGCCACTAACTCTAACAGAGCTAGCGTGTGACCCAGCAATCCCCCTCCTGGGCATATACCCGGAGAAAAACATGGTCCAAAAGGATACACACACCCCAGTGTTCACTGCAGCACCGGTTACAGTAGCCAAGACGTGGAAGCAGCCTCAGTGCTCATCAGCAGAGGAGTGGGTAAAGATGTCATACATAGATACAACGGAAGGCTGAAAGTGAAAGTCGCTCAGCCATGTCCGACTCTTCACGACCCCATGGTCTATACACGCCATGAAATTCTCCAGGTCAGAATACTGGAGTGGGTAGCCTTTCCCTTCTCCAGGGGATCTTCCCAACCCAAGGATTGAACTCAGGTCTCTCGAATTGCAGCCGGATTCTTGGGAAGTAATGGAATGTTACTCAGACATTAAAAAGAATGAAATAATGCTATTTGCATAAACATGGATGGACCCAAAGATTGTCATACTGAGTGAAGTAAGTCAGTGAAAGAAAAACACCAAATGGCATCACTTATATGTAGCATCTGAAAAGAAATGGACTTATTTACAAAATGAAAATAGGCTCACAGACTTAGAGAACCAAATAATAGTTACCAGGGGGTAAGGGTCAGGGGGAGGAATAGTTGGAGGATTTGAGATTGACAAGTACACACTGCTGTATTTAAAGTCGATAACCAACAAAGACCTACTGTGAACTCTGCTCAGTATTATGTAGCAACTTAAATGGGAAAAGAATCTGAAATAGATGCGTGCATGTGCATAGCTGAACCAGTTTGCTGTATACCTGAAACTCACAACGTTGTTAATCAACAATGCTCCAACCTAAAACAGGAAGCTAAACAAACAAGAAGGCAGACCAGCAAGTACAGCAAGTACGGCGAGTCAGTCTGGATTTGGCACCTGGGAAGTGGTCTTAAACAAGGGAGGACCAGCATTAGTGTTCCCAGGAGGCATTTAATCTTTACTTTTAACGTGGATATTCTTTACTTCTGGTCATCGCGCCTTTTAATTTCATAATTAAAGCAGCTAACTCGTGTATAAGCCAGAATGACTTTCCCACAGCTCGACATGTGAACGTTTCTTTTATCACAACCATATGTTGGGCTCACCTATTGGCATCATTTTTCCAAAAGCGTTTGCTCACTTTGTGTTTTCGTGTCACATTTTGGTCATTCTTCCAAAATTTCTAACTTTTTCATTTGTATTATATTTATTGTGGTGATGCTACTATTGCAAAAAGATCATGACCCTTCATTAATTTTATTTACCTATTTTTGGCTGTGCTGGGTCTCTGCTGCTGTGTGGGCTTTCTCTAGTTGCAGAGAGCGGGGGGCTGCTTTTTGTTGCAGTGTGCAGGCTTCTCACTGCGGTGGCTTCTCTTGTCATGGAGCACGGGCTTCAGGTGCAAGGGTTTCAGTAGCTATGGCAAGTGGACTCAATGGTTTTGATTCCCCAGCTCTATCGCACGGGCTCCGTTGTGGACACAGGTTTATTTGCTACACAGCATGAAGGATCTTCCTGGACCAAGGATTGAACCTGTGTCTCCTGCAGTGGCAGGTGGATTCTTTACCACTGAGTCCCTAGGGAAGCCTTGACCATGACTCTTCATGATTCATCATCATGAAGGCTCAGATGATGGTTACCATTTTTAAGCAACAAAATATTTTTTAATTAAGGTATGTACATGGTTTTGTTTTGACATAAAGCTATTGCACACTTAATAGACTATATAATAGAGTGTAAACAACTTTTATATGCACTGGAAAACCAAAAAATTTGTGACCTTGCTTTATTGTAATATTATTTGATTGTAGTAGTCTGAAAGGGAACGCACAATAACTCTGAGATCACTTTTCATGTTAATGCATTGGAGAAGGAAATGGTAACCCACTCCAGTGTTCTTGCCTGGAGAATCCCAGGGATGGCAGAGCCTGGTGGGCTGTCGTCTATGGGGTCGCACAGAGTCGGACACAACTGAAGTGACTTAGCAGCAGCATACCTGTATTTATAAAAGATAGACAAAAAACATAGGGTAGTTCTAAAAGATGCATATAACACATTCAGAAGCAGAAGTGAACCCACTAGGTGGCGTTTCAGAGGGCTCTGAGGAGTTCTGATCCTTAATGTCTCAGCGCAGAAAGAATTTAGTGAGAGGTAGAGTGACAAATCAGAAGTGATATATTACAATAGGACGCTTGTGAGGCTTAGGAGGGGGTAGGTGAGCATCGCACTGCCCTGAGCACTTCAGTTCAGTTCAGTTGCTCAGTCGTGTCCAGCTCTTTGCAACCTCATGGACTGCAGCATGCCAGGCTTCTCTGCCCTTGACCAACTCCCAAAGCTCGCTCAAACTCATGTCCATCAAGTCGGTGATGCCATCCAACCATCTCATCCTCTGTCGTACCCTTCTCTCCTGCCTTCAGTGTTTCCCAGCATCAGGGTCTTTTCCAATGAGTCAGTTCTTCCCATCAGGGAGGCAAAGTATTGGAGCTTCAGCTTCCACATCAATTCTTCCAATAAATATTCAGGACTGATTTCCTTTAGGATGGACTGGTTGGATCTCTTTACAGTTAAAGGGACGCTCAAGAATCTTCTCCAACACCACAGTTCAAAAGCATCAATTCTTTGGCGCAGCTTTCTTTACTCACATTCATACATGATGGCTGGAAAAACCATAGCTTTGGCTAGATGGACCTTTGTTGGCAAAGTAATGTCTCTGCTTTTTAATATGGTCACAGCTTTTCTTCCAAGGAGCAAGCATCTTTTAATTTCATAGCCTCAGTCATCAGCTGCAGTGATTCTGGAGCCCAAGAAAATAAAGTCTGTCATTGTTTCCATTGTTTCCCTATTTGTCATGAAGTGATGAGACTGGATGCCATGATCTCTTTAGTTCTTCTTTGCTTTCTGCCGTAAGGGTGGCGTCATCTGCATATCTGCGGTTATTGGTATTTCTTCTGACAATCTTGATTCCAGCACTTAGTGGGTTACATTTTTATAATCGAAGGAAAAGTGTGGAAAGAACAAGATCATCTTCTTCCTCATTCTTGAATAGATATCATGCTCCTCCTCCAGGTTGGGCAGGGGAGTTTTTTTTATCCTTACATGGTCAAGCCAGGACTGTCATGGTGCAATGGAAAAATTATTTTAGGTCTCAGTACAATAAGGGGCTTTCACTTTTAAGTGTATCCTTTCCACAAATTATCATGTGTGTAGAGAGCATGACCTAGGGATCATTAATTCATGAGCTCATTGGGCAGAATGTGGGTTTCATGCCACCATTGTTCTATTGTTTTGAGGCATTCTCATTCTCCTGTTGCATGTTTGTGTTCCGTAGCGAGCTTACTTGATTTTGTAGTTAAGCAAACCTGTTTTCTTGAATGATCATTAACTCACCATGATCTCTCAAAGCCCCTTAAAGTTTCCTCTCTATTTACAATCCCCTAATGGGATTTCTGAGCTAACTATTTGATTATTCTACTTCATCTCTATCAGAAAGATGGAAAAAATATTAGGCAAATGTTTACTAAAGGCCGGAATAACAATATTAGAAAAAAATCAGAAAAAAATTAAATTTCAGGTTAGAGGTTGCTTACTTAGTGATTTTTTAAACACACAGCAATTTAAAATTCATCCTTAAAAACAAGATCAACAAACAATAAATATACATACATATATATATATATGGTTTTATTCTATATATTTGTTGTTCAGTCACCAAGTCGTGTGTGACTCTTTGCAACCCCATGGACTGCAGCACACCAGGCTTCCTTCTCCATCACCAACTCCTGGAGCGTGCTCAAACTCACGTTCATTGAGTCAGTGATGCCATCCAACCATCTTATCCTCTGTTGCCCTCTTCTCCTTCTGCCTTCAATCTTTCCCAGCAACAGTGTCTTTTCTAGTGAGTCAGACCTTCCCATCAGGTGGCCAAAATTGGAGCTTCAGCTTCAAAAACAGGCCTTCCAATGAATATTCAGGGTTGATTTCCTTTAGGATTGACTGGTTTGATCTCTGTGAAGTCCAAGGGACTGTCAAGAGTCTTCTCCAACACCACAGTTCAAAAGCATCAATTCTTCAGCACTTGTGGTTCTATTCTATAGAATAGAACGTATATATATATATATATATATATATATATACACACATATGTGTATATATTTGTTGTGTATTATATGTGTATATATATATATATATATATATAGGACACAGGAAAAGCAGAGTACATCACAATTTTATTTGTAGACTCCATGACACATGCAGGCAAAAAAATTTAGCTAGGATATAAACGATATGAAGAATATGGTTAACAAATTTGACCTAGTGAAGCATTGAACCTAAATGCAGAACAGCATATAATGAACATTTCCCATAAATCCATCAAATTCTAGACCATCAGGCAACTCAACTAATTTCAAAAAAGTAAAATCATACAGTTTGTATTCTTTTTACTGCAATATAATTAAGTTAAACAGTGAATAAATTCCTTTCTTGATTGTAACTCACTACACCTTCACCCTATAGGAATGCAACTTTATTTGGAGGGTGGTGCTTGGTTTAAGAAAAAACACTCTTGGAAAAAATAAGTTTTTTGGTTATCAGAAAGAAAGGATCATAAAATGTCAACAGGTCTATTGGCCAGAAGATAATGTAAAACCCCTAAGACCTTTTTGTATACATTTATGCAAAGCACCTGATTTTGATAAAGGTCAGGACTGCTGACCCCCATGTGACTCTGTATTCATCCCTATCTGTAACAAAAAGTATATAAGCAAAACTGAAAATAAAGAAAACAGATCAGTTTCCGGAAAGACTGATAAAAAGGAAAAAAAGTAAAATCATACAGTTTGTATTCTTTTTACTGCAATATAATTAAGTTAAACAGTGCCAACAAACAGAAAAATGGGAAATCCCATGCATTTGAAATTAAGAAACATTTTATGCAATATCTGGATCACGGGGGGAAAAAACCCACAATTGAAATTAGAAAGTAGAGTATAAATTTATGTTGTTTTAGATTATAATCATAATGAAATATCACATATCAAAGATGGAAGATCCAGCTAAAATTCTCAGAGAAAAATTTATGATCTCAAGTGCATATATTGGAAAATAAGAAAGGGTGCCAATTAATGAGCTGAACTCTGCCTTTAAAAGTTATAAGGTGGGACTTCCCAGGTGATCCAGTGAGATTCCAATGCAGGGAATAGGTTTGATCGCTGGTCCGGGAACTAGATCCCACTTGCTGCAACTAAGAGTTTGCATGCCCCAACTAAAAGATCCCAAAGGCTGCGGGGAAGATCAAAAGATCTCCCTGGAACAACTAAGACCCAGCGTAGCCAAATAAATAAGTACATGTTAAAAAAAAAAAAAAACCAAACAAACAACTTACGAAGAAAAAGCAGAGGGACTTCTGGGTAATCAAGAACCACAATGGCTGCCTATGTCCCCATCTCCCAGTGCTTCTTTCCCAAGCGAGTCGAAATAAGCATGGGAAATAAAACTCTGCTGTAGCCTCAGCATAACTTGAAAGCAGAGGATGTCCACACTTCAGAATGAAAGTGAAAGTGTTAGTCACTCAGTCCTGTCTGACTCTTAGCGACCCTATGGACTGTAGCCCCCCAGGCCCCTCTGTCCATGGGATTCTCCAGGCAAGAATGGAGTGGGTTGTCATGTGCTTCTCCAGGGGAATCTTCCTGACCCAGGGATCAAACCTGGTTCTCCTGCATTGCAGGCAGGTTCTTTACCGTCTGAGTCACCAGGGAAACTACTCTTCAGAATAACTGTAAACAGAATGACAGCGAACCACAAGGTTGTGCTGGTCTCTTGCGCTCCGGCCCCGCTCCACCTTGTCAGGTGGCTCTGTGCCCAGAAAAACAGGGAAGAGAGAAAAGGACAGCTGGCAACACGGTCCAATTCATCTAGAACCTTCATCAGGAAGAAGACGCTTTTTCTGCAGGCTCTAAATAATAGGAAAATGTCCTGGGACATCAGAAAGCAGACTACAGGGAAGGGACTTCAAATATATGCCATTTGAAGGGTCAGTCTTTTAAATACATAGGTTCTGGGCAAGGGGAAAGGGGGACAGCAAATGGTTGAAGAGTCTTTGGGCAACTGAGTGATGAAGGAGGGGAAAAGCAACAATTTAGGGTCTTACAAGACAAAAGAAAAACAAAGCTAAACAGAAAATCGAAGGACACAAAGCCCTTCCCCCAACTAAACAAATTAAAATCCATTAAAGTGTCTGGACTTTGGTATATTGACATGAGAGTGTTTGATAGAACTAGGAATCTAGTAAAACACCCCAATAGCACAGAAAAATGAACAAGGAAAAGGTTAACAGATCCATCTGGAACTATTATTTAAAAACCAAAAAATTACCAGAACATAAAATCCAACACACATCAACAGAGGAAACTTTCCCCTGAAAACAAATAACAAAAAAACCGTAAATCCAAAGAAACAAAATATCCACAAAAAATTAATCATATTAATCACAAAAAAATTTTAGTAAGTTGAATAAAATGGAAATGTTATTAAAAATATTCTCTGAATACAGCGTAACAAAATGAGAAGTCATCAACAAAGACAAACACAAAATTAACTAGGTGAAAAACTGGAATACAAAATTCTAAAAAAGAATAAGCCTCTATGAGATACATTTAAAGCAGTGATTAGAGAGAATTCCCTGGTGGTCCAGTGGATAGGCCTTTGAGCTTCCACTTCAGGGAGCATGGGTTCTAGCCTTGGTCAGGGAAGTAAGGTATCACACATCAAGCAGAGTTGCCCCCCCAAAAAAATAAATAAAAATAAAAGTACAGCAATGATTAGATGAACGTTCATAACATAGAACACTTTTATTATTTAAAGTAAAAGGAAGAAGAAGAATTTGATTTAATTCCCAATTCTAAGAAACTAGGGGGAAAAACCAACAAGAAAGTAAACCAAAAGAAAGCACAAAGAGGGAAGAATAACAAGAAAAACAGAGATTAGTGCAGTAGAGGACCGAAATTAGACTTGTATTTTTGGAAAAATTAGCAAACAGACAAACCACTGGTTAACTTCTTCAAGAAAAAGGGGGGGGAGACATACATACAGCAAATAAGTGGCAGGAGAAAAACAGCCGTTGGAATAAGAAAAATCTTTTAAATCTTAAGGTTGATTTTCAGAATGGCAGAGTGAGGGGCACAGTGGAAATTCCCTCCGGGTAAAACAACTGTCTAACTAGAAAGAAATTTTTTTTTGACTTGTTTCATTTTTATTCTTTTTAATACAAATCAATGAAAAAACGGATTGGGTTAATTAGAAGTATTTGCTTACAAAACATTCTCACCACTGGTCTCTGTCTCTTAATTAAATGTGGTTATTTAAACAAGAATTTATACAAGTTAATGCATTTTCATTTCCTTAATACCACAACCACCCAGAAATGTAGCACCAACCACGGAACAAAAACTGTTATATACAGATGACCATATATATACACTTCTTAGAAAGAAATTTTTTACCTAATTATTTAGTCTGGAGATTATCCTAATGGTATATCCAGCAAATTCAGAAGCATTCATTTAAGGGACTGTTGCTCAAAACAGTGAGAGTCGCAACACGGATACACTATTTTGCACAGGGAATTGCACTCATTATCTTACAATAACCTTTAATGTATAATCTGCAAAAATACTGTATCTCTGTGCTGTACGCCTGAAACTAACACAGTGCTGTAAATCCATGATGCGCTTAGTTACTCAGTGGTGTCCGACTCTTTGTGTCCCCTTGGAGAAGCCCCCCCAGGCTCCTCTGCCCATGGGAATTTTCCAGGCAAGAATACTGGAGTGGGGTGCCATTTCCTTCTCCAGGGTATCTTCCCAACCCAGGGATCAAATCCACAGCTCTTGCATCTCCTGCACTGGCAGGCAGAGTCTTTACCACTGCGCCACCTGGGAGATCCAAATCAGCTATACTTCAATTTAAAAACAAAAGCAAACACATAAAAACAGTGAGAGTCTATGACTTTTGAGCTACCACCCACTGCTTTCTCCTACTCCCTCTTTGCCTTTCTGTCTTCCAGGAGTTTAACTCCACCCAGGGGCAGCCAAGAAAATAGGGGGCGCTCTCTCCCACTCTAGTCCCCACATCCCAGTGTAGAGCGAAGCTCTCACCTTGAGAAAGGCGGTGGTCCATGTCTCTCACCACCTCGTTGTTGAAGCTCTGTCCCAGGTAGGTGCAGCAAAAGAGAACTGGCCGTCTCTTCCCCGGCACAACCTACACTTGCAGGCAAGAAGCTCTACAGTCTGGACACCACAGGTGTAAAACACTGGATCCTCATGGCTCTCCTGAAACAGAGAGTCCACGTCAGAAGGGAAAAGTCAAGAAGACCAGCAGCTGCTATCTCCCACTCCCACTAGCTTCTAGAGCAGGGGTGTCACTCACGAATAGTGGGGCTGCTTTCCCTACTCCTAGTTTCTAAAGTGTGGGGCAGAGGTTCTGCCCAAGTGGAAAGGCAGGCCATAAAGAACTTTGCCTGAGGCACTTACCTTATCTGGAACAATACCTATTAGCATTATCAAACAAAATGAGATCTCTGATATTTTTGTGGAGAGCAATTAAGAAGGTACTCCTTGATACTAGTAGCAATAGGTAAAATGGCAACTGGACATTTACAAGACAATCAGGGAAAGAGGCAGCCAGGAAGGGCCCTCCTTGGGTCCCAGTCTACCCTGGGGCTTGGGAAGGCTGTGCACAAATACCAGGCTTCACCCACTCAAGAGCCCAAAATAGATCCACATAAATATAGAGGATCTTTCTTTGACACAGGAGCAAAGGCAATACTGTGGAGAAAAGATAGTCTTAACAACAGATGATATTGGAACAACTGGACATCTGCATGGAAAAAAAAAAATCTAGACATAGACCTTATACCTTTTACAACAATTAACTGAAAATGGATCATAGACCTAAATGTAAAATAGAAAACTATAAACCTAGAAGGTAACATTACAAACAACATTAGAAAATCTTGGGTTTGGCCATAACTTTTCCCCCCAGTTTTACTGAGATATAAATGACATATAACATTGTATTAGTTTAAGGTGTAAGGCCATGATTTTTCAAATACCACACCAAAGGTATGATCTGTGAAAAACCATTGATAAAAGAATTCATTAAGATGAAAAATTTTTGCTCTGCAAAAGACAATGTCTAGAGAATTCGACAGGGAGACAACATTTGTAAAAGAGACATGTCTGTTAAAGGACTGTTATTCAAAATATACAAAGAACTCCTAAAACTCCAAAATAGGAGAGAATTCCTTGGCAGTCCAGGGGTTAGCATTCTGTGCTTTCACTGCTGAGGGCCAGGGTTCCATCCCTGGTAGGAGAACCAAGATCTTGCAAGTCACACGCCTTGGCCAAAAAAAGACAAAAACAAACAAAAAAATGATAAGAAAACAAAATCCAATTTTAAAACAGGCCAAAACCCTTAACAGACATTTCACAAAAGAAAATATACAGATGGCAAATACCCATGTAAAAAGATGTCCCACATCATATGTTATTAGAGAAATGCTAATTAAACCAACAATGAGATACCCTACATCCTTATTAGAAGGGCCAAAATCCACAACACTAACAACACTAAAGATTGGTGAGAATGTGAAGCAATAGGATTTCTTAGTCATTTCTGGTAGGAATGAAAAACAGTACAGGCACTTTGGAAGAGAGTTTGACAGTTTCTTACAAAACTAAATATATTCTTACATACAATCCAGCAGCCATCCTCCTTAGTATTTTCCAAGGGAGTTGAAAATTTATGTCTACCCAAAAACCTGCACACAAATGTTTCTATCAGTTTCATTCATAATTGCCAAAAACAAAAGCAATTAAGATATCCTTTAATAGGTGAATGGATAAACAAAGTTGTGGTATATCCATAAAACAGAATATTATTCAGTGATAAAAAGAAGTGAACAAATGATATAAAGAAGGCTGAACACTGAAGAATTAATGCTTTTGAACTGTGGTGTTGGAGAAGACTTTTGAGAGTGCCTTGGACTGCAAGGAGATCTAACCAGTCAATCCTAAAGGAAATCAGTCCTGAATATTCATTGGAAGGACTGATGCTGAAGCTGAAGCTCCAATCCTCTGACCATCTGATGTAAAGAGTCAACTCATTAGAAAAGACCCTGATGCTGGGAAAGATAGAAGACCAGAGGATAAGGGGATGACAGAGGATGAGATGGTTGGATGGCATCACCAACTCAATGAACATGAATTTAAGCAAGCTCTGGGAGACGGTGAAGGACATGGAAGCCTGGCATGCTGCAGTCCATGGGGTCACAAAGAGTCAGACATGACTGAGCGACTGAACAACAAGAAAAAGAAATGAGTTGTTGTGATGGCTAATTTTTTAAATTGATCTCCAGCTGATTTACAATATTGTGTTAGTTTCACATATGCTGCTGCTGCTGCTCAGTCACGTCTAACTCTGTGCGACCTCATAGACGGCAGCCCACCAGGCTCCCCCGTCCCTGGGATTCTCCAGGCAAGAACTCTGGAGTGGGTTGCCATTGCCTTCTCCAGTGCATGAAAGTGAAAAGTGAAAGTGAAGCCTCTCAGTCATGTCTGACTTGCAGCGACCCCATGGACTGCAGCCTACCAGGCTCCTCTGTCCATGGGATTTTCCAGGCAAGAATACTGGAGTGGGGTGACATTGCCTTCTCCAGTTTCAGGTATACAGCAAAGTAAAGATTCAGAAATTTATGTGGGTATGCAAGGGACTCAAAATAATCAAAACAACCTTGAGAAAAAAATTAGAGAGTACACTTGAAATGAACACAACATTGTAATTCAGCTCTACTCCAATAAAAATTTAAAAAAGAAAAAAAGCAGAGAGAGAACAAAGCTGCATGATCTATTCTTCCTGGACTCAAAACTTGCTGCAAAGCTACAATAACCTGGACTGTGTGGTACTGCCACTGAACCCGAAAGTGGGGTCCAGGTGCTTGCCGCTCAAAAGCCAGAAAAGAGGCAAGGTTGGTGGAAAGGAAAGTTGATTTTATTTTGGATTCCAGCAACCGGGGTTGGGAAGGGCTACCGCTTGTCCAAAGGTTGACTCTCCCCCACTGACAATATAGACAGAGGGGGCTACATGCAGAAACAGCAGACAGCTCTGACAGGCCTCTTGAAACTGATCTTCAGTGATATGACCAGTATCGTCTTGATTGTTTTAAGTACAGTTAATCTTTAGTTCCACGGTGGATTTGTTCCCATTTCTTAGAGGCCGGTTCTTGAAATTTGTCAGATTATGTCATGGCTACATTTTCCAGTAGTCATGTATGGATGTGAGAGTTGGACTGTAAAGAAGGCTGAGCACCGAAGAATTGATGCTTTTGAACTGTGGTGTTGGAGAAGACTCTTGAGAGTCCCTTGGACTGCAAGGAGATCCAACCAGTCCATTCTGAAGGAGATGGGCCCTAGGATTTCTTTGGAAGGAATGATGCTAAAGCTGAAGCTCCAGTACTTTGGCCACCTCATGCGAAGAGTTGACTCACTGGAAAAGACTCTGATGCTGGGAGGGACTGGGGACAGGAGGAGAAGGGGACGACCGAGGATGAGATGGCTGGATGGCATCACTGACTCGATGGATGCAAGTCTGAGTGAACTCCGGGAGTTGGTGATGGACAGGGAGGCCTGGTGTGCTGCGATCATGGGGTTGCAAAGAGTCAGACATGACTGAGCGACTGAACTGAACTGAACTGACAATCTGTTCATCATGTAATTAACTTCTTCCAGCAGGTGGGGGTTTCAGTATCTTAAAGACGGCTCACAGGATATGGCTCATAATATTGTCTATAGCCCTTGAGAAGGAACTAAACGTCCTTGACTAGATTTAATGACTAAACAATTACTTAGGATTGTTGCACTGTTTTCCTTTGTTTCTGATTTTCTCACTTCTCTGAATAAACTTATTCTTCGGCTAAGACAAAAGGTAGGTTGAGGACATGGGGGCAAGGATCATAGGGTCCTGCTCCATCTCACCATTAAGACAGACAAATAGATCAATATAATAGAGCTGGGCATCCAAAAATAAACCCCTACTTTTGTGGTCAACTGATTTTCTGTAACAGTGCCAAGATCTTTCAATAAGGGGAGAACAGTCTTTTCAGTAAATGGGTGCCTGGACAACTGGATAAACACATGCAAAGGAATGCAGTTGTACACTTGCCTCACCCCAGATGAATAATCAAATCAAAATAAATCATAGACCTAACATCTAAGAACTAAAACTATAGTATTCTCAGAAGAAAATATGGGCACAAATCTTCATGATCTTGGGTTAGGGTTTCTTAGATATGACACCAAAAGCACAAAAAAGAAAAAATAAGCTACATAAAATTTAAAAACTTTGTGCTGTGAAGGATACTACCAAGAAAGTAAAAAGACAACTACAAAATAGAAAATATTTGCAAACCAGGTATCTGGTTGTTATCTAGGGAACTTGTACCTGTAATATTTAAAGGACTCTGACAACTGTAGCCCTTATTTTTTCATTTTAATTATGTATTTATTTATTTATTGGCCCTGCTGCATCTCCACTGCTGTGCTGGCTTTCTCTAGCTGCAGAGAGTTGGGTCTCCTCTCTAGGTGCAGTATGCAGGCTTCTCCCTGAGGTGGTTTCTTGTGTTTCGGAGTACAGGCTCTAGGGTGCACAGCCCACGTACTTTTGGCACGTGGTCTCAGTACTTGCAGCTCCCTGGCTCTAGCACACAGACTCAATAGCTGCGGCTCACAGGCTTAGTTACCCTGCTGCATGTGGGATCTTCTGGGACCAGAGACTGAACCTGTGTCTCCTGCATTAGCAGGCAGGTTCTTTACCACTGAGCTACCAGAGAAGTCGAATAGTCCTATTTTTCAAATGGACAAAAGAATAGACATTTCTCCAAAGAAGATACACAAACAGCCAAAATCATGTGAAAAGGTGCTCAGAATCACTAGTCATTAAGGAAGTGCAAGAAGAAAAAGAGAAACCACAACAGACACTACTTCACACCCACCAGGATGGCTAACAAAGACACAAAATGACGGGTATTGACAAGGGTGTGAAGAAATTGGAGCCTTCATACGTTGCTGGTGGAGATGTAAAATGCTGTAACTGCTTCAGAAAATAGTTTGGTGGTTCTTCAAAAAGTTAATTATAGACTTACCGTATAATCCAGTCATTCCGCTCCCAGGTGTATACCCAAGGGAACTGAAGATATGTGTTCACACAAAACCTTGTATGTGATATTCACAGCAGCATAATTTCCAAGAGCCCAAAGGCAGAAAGAACCCAAATGATGAGTGGATTAAACAAAATGTGATATGACCATGCAAGGGAATATTATTCAGTCACAAAAAGACATGAAGCACTGGGAATTCCTTGGAGGCCCAGTGGTTAGGACTGCATGCTTTCACAGTTGAGAGCTAGGGTTCCATCCCTGGTTGGGGAATCATGATCCTGCAGGCCTTGAGGTATGGTGGTCAAACAAAAAAGAAAAATGAAGTACTGATGCATGCTACAACACGGATGAGTTGGACAATATTATTTTAAATGAAAGAAGACAGTCACAAAAGGCACTATATGGTGTGATTTTATTTATGTGATATGTCCAGAATAGGCAAAACTGTAGACTGAAAACAGATCAGTGGTTGCCTGGGGCTGGTGGAACAGCCAGTGGGGAGTGACTGCTGATAGATACTGAGGTTCTTTTTGGCATCATGAAAATGTCCTGAAATTGGATTGTGGTAACAGTTGCACAACTTTGAATATACTAAGAACCAATTGTACACTTTGTAGGAGTAAATTATATGCCATATGAATGCTACCTCAGTAAAGACTTTTTTTAAACTTATACAAAATAGTCAAATTTATAAAGACAGAAAGTAGAATGGTGGTTTCTAGGGGCTGAGGAGAGAGGGAAATGGGTACAGAGTTTGTTTGGCAAGAAAAAAAAAGTTTTATGGGTGGATGGTGGTGAGGGTTGCACAATGTGAACCTACCTAGTGCACTGAATTGTTGTTGTTGTTAAGTCGGTAAGTCACGTTTGACGATTTGTGATCCGTGGACTGCAGCACACCAGGATCCTCTGTCTTCCACTATCTCCAGGAGTTTGCTCAAACTCTCAGGTTCATTGAATTGGTGAAGCTATCTAACCATCTCATTCTCTGCTGCCCCCTTCTCCTTTTGGCCCTGAATCATACCTTTTAAAAAAAATTGAAAAATGGTAATTTTTATGTATATATGCTCAGATGCTCAGTCGTGTCCGATTCTTTGTGACCGCATGAACTGTAGCCCACCAGACTCCTCTGTTCACGGGATTTTCCAAGCAAGAATACTGGAGAGCGTTGCCATTTCCTTCTCCAGGGAAATTTTATGCATATTTTATCATAATTTTTTAAATGAAGAAACTTTTTAAAGAATTTTGAAATTATGAGGTTACTGTGCAGACTTTAATAAAAGTAAATTTGGAAAGCCTGGGATAAAGTAATAATGTCCTAGGGAAACAGAGATTAGCAAAATTTATCTCATTATAATGAAAAAAATCTTAGCTAAACCAATATCCACAGAAGAAATAAGGAGAGTTTTAAAGAACTACCTCACAAAAAAAGCACTGGGCCCAGATGGTTTCACAGAAGTTTCTCACATCTTTTAAAGAACAGATAGCCCCAATGTTCTAGAAATCATTTCAGAACATTCTTTGTTTTTCTTTCTTTTTTTTCAGTTTTAAAAAGTTTACTGTATTGATATATGCTTGAGTTATAACTTATTTATTTTATGAAACAAGTAAAACATTAACATCTAAACCTAGAAGGCAGAATAATAAAAGATAACTACAGACTCAAATCACTCATGAATATTGAAACACAAACACTAAGTAAAATATCACCAAATGTAATCCAACACTACAGCAAGAAAGCAATGCACCACGACCAAGTAGAATTTATTCCAGAAGCCCAAGATTGATTTAATGACAAGAAATCCATTAATATCACTGGCCACATTAATAGATTTAAGGGAAAAAATTATATGCTTATCTGCATAGATACTAGAAAAACCTACCGAATTCAACACCTTTTCTTTTTAAAAACATTAAAGAAAATAGGAATTAACAGATATTTTATACATTAATATAGGCTTCCCTGGTGGCTCAGACGGTAAGGCGTCTGCCTACAATGTGGGAGACCCAGGTTCGATCCCTGGGTCGAGAAGATCCTCTGGAGAAGGAAATGGCACCCAACTCCAGTATTCTTGCCTGGAGAATCCCATGGACGGAGGAGCCTGGTAGGCTACAGTCTACTGGGTCGCAAAGAGTTGGACACAACTGAGGGACTTCACTTTCACTTTATACATTAATATGTAGTATATATCTTAATATATGTATATGTACTTATACAAGTATGTATAGAATAACCAATGTATAATATAAAGTTACTTTGTATAATTAATATACAGTATAGAATGTTAATTATACATAATATGTGACATATATTTCTTCAGTTCAGTTCAGTTGCTCAGTCGTGTCCGACTCTTAGTGACCCCTTGAACTGCAGCCTATCGGGCTCCTCCGTCCATGGGATTTTCCAGGCAAGAGTACTGGAGTTGTGCCAGAAAGTCATAGATGGTCTTATAAGGGAGCCAGTTCAGTGACAGGCTACAGGTTAAACTGGTCA
>SJYA01003158.1:0-15355 GCA_006410615.1 Neotragus moschatus | reverse complement strand
GGGTGCCGTGAAACCAGGGAAGCACTGACTTGGGGAAGGACTTGGGCTCACCCCTCAACTCTCACTCAAAGGAGATGTTAGGCCCCCTGGGACTCTGTGCTGTAAGCCATCAAACACTCTCCGGCCCCACCCTGGGAAGATTCCCAGGGAACATGAATTTCTACAAAAGGGAGTGAGAAAAGGAAGGAAATACAGAAAGAGCCAGGGAAGAGCGAAAGTCTGGGCAGCCTTGTCCTTGCAAATGTGTTTATCTTTGTGGTTTACAAAGATGCCTCTTCACTCAGGGTCGGCGCGCCTAAAGTTCAAGGGTTCTAGCTGATCTCTGCAGTTCAAAAGGATATAAGGATGGGAACTATCACAACTTTTGAATGGTTTCAGTTTCTTAACAGGGAGCCCTGGAGACCCTGGAGAAACTCAGGAAATGTAAGGTTCTGCCCAGGATTT
Organism: Neotragus moschatus; assembly: GCA_006410615.1. Classification (NCBI taxonomy): domain Eukaryota; kingdom Metazoa; phylum Chordata; class Mammalia; order Artiodactyla; family Bovidae; genus Neotragus; species Neotragus moschatus. The sequence goes on along the minus strand of SJYA01003158.1, from coordinate 14,911 downwards.
TGAATGCTGACCTTCGCGTTCCTTCAATAATTGTTCGGAGACATTGCTTGAAAACATCTTCAAAGGAGCTCGTCAGCAGACAGTTCTGCAAGAAAAGAAAGATTTACAGGGTGAACATTTGGCGTCTGTTCACTCGTTGAGTGCTGGTTAGACGGCCCTCGGGGCAGATGCTGGGTGAGGAGCTGAAGGAGATGCAAAGACACACAAGACAAAGGTCTCTGTCCTTTCGAGAACTGAGTCTAACTGGGAGCAGGCAAGGAGGTCAGGGAAGAATCAGTCCTGATAGTGAGCGGAGGGGAGGAGTAGGAAGAAGTGAGCTTTGAAGCCTTTGCTGTGGCTGGTAAACCTCCTGAGAGGGCTTCCCTGCTGGCCCAGCGGTAAAGAATTCATCTGCCAAAGCAGGAGATCCCTGGTCTGGGAAGACCCCACGTGCTGAGGAGCAACTGAGCCTGCGTGCCACAACTACTGAGCCTGTGCTTTCAGAGTCCAGGAACTGCAACGGCTGAGCCCAAGTGCCCAACCTCTAAAGCCTGCGTGCCCGAGCATCCATGCTCCGCAACGAGAGAAGCCGCTGCAACGAGACACCTGCACGCCGACACTGAGGAGTGGCCGCTGCTTGCCCCAACGAGAGAAAAGCTCGCACCACGGTGGAGACCCAGCAGTTGAAAATTAAAAAACAAAACATAGCAACCCNTCTAAAGCCTGCGTGCCCGAGCATCCATGCTCCGCAACGAGAGAAGCCGCTGCAACGAGACACCTGCACGCCGACACTGAGGAGTGGCCGCTGCTTGCCCCAACGAGAGAAAAGCTCGCACCACGGTGGAGACCCAGCAGTTGAAAATTAAAAAACAAAACATAGCAACCCCTCCAGAAGGGCCACTTGTGTTTTAAGTTCAAAGGATAGCGACACTCAGGGCCCAGAGCTGTCGCAGCCAGGAGAGGGCTTTCACAGGCACAGCTCTGGGGGACCATGGGCACCTCCCCCACCTTCCTGCCCCAGAGCCACATGTGTACACGAAGGGGACCAGGACTCAGACACTTGGATCCCCTCCCCCACCCGCCCCAGCTTCCAGATGGCTCTGTATTCTGGTGAAATGAAGCCCTCACATTCAGTACCTTTATTAAACTTGCCCTGCAATAATGTTTTTCTGATCAGCCACAGGGATTCATTTAGGCTGTTACAGAATAAGGATAAACTCCAAGAGATGAAAGTAACAGTGAGGTCTTGACTGAATGCGAGTACCCAGTCTCTCCCTGACTCCAGCCCCAGCCACTTACCTCAACCTGTTCATGCTTAGCATCCAGGAAAGGTCCAAACTGCAGATCAGCCCGAAGCGGAGAAAGGTACCAAAAGAACACATCAGAATTGCACATACCTCTGAGTACCCTCACATACCCGATCCTAGCAGTTCTCTGCCCAAGGTCCATCTCTCCCTCCAAGGCTGCCTGTACAGCCTGGGACAGCTGGCAGGTGGGTGGGGGTGGTGCCCAGACAATATCACAGGCAGAAGGACACCGCCTCCTGCATGGACAGGCACACCGGGCCGTCACTGGCTGCTTTGCCTCCTATAATACTGGGCTTTTGTTCCCCCTTCAACCCATTAAGGGCAATCTACCTCCAAGAAGCAGTACTCTGAGCTTTCAAAATAGATGAGTTCACAAATGGGAGTAATTAGACAAGAGGTGAAATGCTGAAAAATCAATGTAGGTGGCAAAACACCTTGGGCTTTTGGATTAAGACCATGCACACAAAGGGACTTCCCTGGTGGGCCAGTGGCTAAGACTCTGCTCCCAATGCAGGGGGCCCGAGTTCTGTCCCTAGACAGAACTAGATCTCACACACCACAGCTAAAGACCCTGCATGCTGCAATGAAGATCAAAGACNGGATTAAGACCATGCACACAAAGGGACTTCCCTGGTGGGCCAGTGGCTAAGACTCTGCTCCCAATGCAGGGGGCCCGAGTTCTGTCCCTAGACAGAACTAGATCTCACACGCCACAGCTAAAGACCCTGCATGCTGCAATGAAGATCAAAGACCCCATGCACCACAACTAAGACCCGGTGCAGCCAGATAAGTAAACATTAAAACAAGCAAAGACCACGCACACCTCGCCAAAGATGGAGACCAAGAACTCAAAAATACTTTAAAGGAGGAGAGTTTGACACTCTTCCTAAAAGTTTAGAACCTCATCAGACCTTTTTCTAAGATGACCCCGCCCCGTTCTTCCCTCAGTGCCTCTCTAGGTGAACTGTCCCCGGAGGGGCCCTACCAGGATGCAGGCGTCTGGTCGATCACGGTTGATGATGGTGATCAGGTCGAGCAGGGGGTCAAAGGTGATGCTGTCAGATGTGGTGTATGGCCCACAGGCCACCAGGACCATGAACTGCTCAGAATCTAAGCAGGAAAGGATTGTTAAGGTGTTGATGAGAAGATGCTGGGATGGTGGGAGAAAGGACAATGAGGGCAAGATGCCTCGGGCTCAATTAAGAGTCTCCTGTGCAACTCTGGGAATTGAAAGGAATAAGACCTCACTCTGCCCTCAAAGAGCCCTCCATGAGCTGCACGCAGCCAAGTGCGCAAGCAAACAACTCCAGAGATGATGGGAGGAAAGTGGGAGTCAGGAGAGAACTGATCAAAGTGGCATTTGCTTACGTGGTTTTCCTCTTAACTTTTTTTTTGGTAGTAAAATATATATAACACAAAACTCAACTTTTCTGGGGGGCCAGGGGGGACGTGCTGCGTGGCTTTCAGGACCTTAGTTTCCTGACCAGGGATCGAACCTGTGCCCTCAGCAGTGAAAACTCAGAGTGTAACCACTGGACCACTAGGGAAATTCCTCCTGATCACAGCCATGTTTAAGTCAACATTTCAGTGGTATTAGATAAATCCATAATGTTGTGCAATTGTCACCGCCTTCCATTTCCACAACTCTTTCTACCTCGAAAAAACGAAACTCCGTACTCGTTAAACACTAACTCCCTGCTCCCACTCCCCCAGTCCCTGGCAACCACCTCTATGATTCTGACGGCTCTAGGAACCTCATCTAAGGGGAATCATATGGTATTTGTCTTTTTGTGACTTTGCTTACCCTTGAGAGTAGAATTTTTCAGGAGCCAGGGCAAGGCGGGTCCCCAACAGCACTGAGGTTTGCGAGCTCAGTGGGAGGGACCATCAGTGGTGACAGAGGCTGGAGAATTTGGTACATTGAGGGGTCCAGGAAGACAAGCTGGGGGGCAAAGCTTGGGACGGGAGACTCACATGTTATGGGGTGCAGCGCCTTGTTTCGAAGTGCCCTTTTCCTCAAAGCATCTGCCTTCCTTTTAAAGAACCAGCCTTGGCGTCCATAAGGATCCCTCCCCACCACCTTCTGCCCTATGGAGATGTAAGTTAGGTGCACCATCCTCTTTAGCCAAAGAGCAGGCATGCACCAGCTTAAGCCATTTACTCTCTCCTCTGGATTCCAGAATCTCAAGGTGAACTATCCAAGGACAGAAAAAAGACTGGTGCTGACCCATCCAGCTGAGATGCCTAGTCACTACAGCCCAGGACTCCCTGCTACCTGGACACCTGGTGTTACTGAGTTGTGATCCGGGCTGTAAGCCTGTTCCAGCCACTTGTCTGGTCTGTGTTCTACGTGAATTTCCCCTGACAACTTTTCTGAAGTTAGTCTGAATCAGGTTCTGTAGCTTACAACAACAAATCCAATGATCCTGGACTTCTTAACAGGTAGCTTTATTAGCTTCCTATGGTTTTGGTAACAAACTACCACAAACTTGGTGGCTTAAAAGAATACGCATTTGTTATCTTACAGTCCAAGAGGTTGGAGGTCCTAAAATCAAGGTGTGGGCAGGGCAGCATTCCTTTTGGAGGCTCTGGGAAGAATCCCTTCCCGGCCCCTTCTAGCTTCCAGAGGCTGCCTGCATCCTTGGCCCACGGCCCCTCCTCCATCTTCAGAACCTGACGTGTCCATCTCTGTGACCCGCCCTCTCCCGCCCTTCCTTATAAGGACCCTTGTGATTACTCTGAGCCCACCTAGACAATCCCCATCTGGAGAGCCTTAACTTAGTCACACCTGCAAAGTCCCTTTCAACATATAAAGTAATATGTTCAGGAGTATATTCCAGGAATGAGGGCCACTGTTCCTCGAGCGTGGTAGTAACTGAACTGAGATAGAGAATTCAAGGAGAGCAATACTGGTGGTGTGCAGAGGGGAGGGGACAAAGCTACATTCAGTTCCGAAGAGCCCAGGAGGTGCTGGCCCCAGGTAGACGGTGAGTGCCCGGGGGCCAGGCCCATGCTGTATTCCGCGTCTCCACACCCAGGTGTTGAGCCCAACACCTCACTCACAAAATGTCTATTGAATTTTTCAGGGACTTCCAGCAGTTAAGATTCTGCACTCCCAATGCAGGAAGTCCAGGTTCGATCCCTAGTCAGGGAACTAGAGTCTGCATGCCACAATGCAGACCCAATGCATCCAAATAAATAAATAAATAATAAATGACTATCAAAACAAAACCAACTTATTCAATTGCTTCCAAAGATTTCCCTGGCACAGCTCTGGCTCTGGGCGGTTCAGCTCTGTCTGTTCCCTTTGTTACCTGAACTTGATTCAACACCAGCACTCTAGCGTCCATAAACACTTACTTCCTGAGAGAATGTGCAATGTCATAAACTCCTAAATCTTGCTCCCAATTCCAGGCCGCCTCTAAGAATGACCTCACACAATATTAACGTGGAGGGGGTGTTCATAATACAGCTAGCATCAGCTATCTCCCTGCTAATCCTCAACAGCCTACTGCTCTGCTTACAGAAATGCTTGGAATTGTTCTGAAGCCAAGTTTACTGAAATGTTCATCTTTTCTCATCTAGGTTAGCTACCAAGTAACTCTAGGCTTCCTGAGAAATGTGTCTAATTTTTAAATACAGTTTTCTTTTCGGAATAACTTTAGAATTGCAGAAATGTCCCAAACAGAATCCAAAGTTCCCATATGTACATCTTTTACCCAGCAACCGCTAATGCTAACATCTTACATAACTAGGGTACATTCATCAAAACGAAGGCATTAATACTGGTATGTTACTGTTAGCTCGTGACTTTATAAATGTCACTGGTTTTTCCACTACTGTCCCCTTTCCTTGTCCAGGATATCACATGGCATTTAAAGGAATTCTTTTTAAAATTGGTGCTCTTTACCCTTTTCTTGTTTTTTTTTTTTTCCTTTTCTTCTCCCTTCCCTTTCATTTTTTGGCCGCACGGCATGCAAGATCTCTCCCAACCAGGAATGGAACCTGTGCCCCTGCACTGGGAGCTTGGGGTCCTAATGGCCAGAGAATTCCATTGTTTTCTTTTTCAAAGCAACCTTCAAACACCTGTTTAACATTAGTCTTGAAATGACAGCTCTTGTGGAATCAGAGCACAGGAGGTAAGGCTACCAAGCCACACAGGCTCAGACCCCTGGCCTTCCACAAAGGGCCTGTGAACCCATGAATCTGCGGTCGCCCTTGGAGCTCCAGAACGGTTCTCTCACAGCTTCTGAAGCTTTCCCAGGGCCTGAGGAACTGTGCTCCAGACCCTGGCCCACCCCTCTCCACCCTCACTGTTGGCAAAATACCCTTGGAAGTCTAGCTCACCTCCATCCTCTTCATCGGGCTGATGGAACGGGAGTGGCACACCCTTCAAACAGGAGAGAAAACTGTGGTGAGGTTTTGCCCCAGGCTCCGCCTCTGGTCAGGAACAGGGTGGGCACTGAATGGGGGCTTGTTTGTGGGTGTCTTGCTCCTTGGAGCTAAAAGCCCACAGAGTTGATGAAAGTGAAAGGCGCTCAGTTGTGTCTGACTCTGAGACCCCATGGACTACAGAGTCTGTGGAATTCTCCAGGCCTGAATACTGGAGTGGGTACCTTTCCCTTCTCCAGGGGATCTTCCCAACCCAGGGATCGAACCCAGGTCTCCAGCACTGCAGGTGGATNTGAAAGTGAAAGGCGCTCAGTTGTGTCTGACTCTGAGACCCCATGGACTACAGAGTCTGTGGAATTCTCCAGGCCTGAATACTGGAGTGGGTACCTTTCCCTTCTCCAGGGGATCTTCCCAACCCAGGGATCGAACCCAGGTCTCCAGCACTGCAGGTGGATTCTTTACCAGCTGAGCCACCAGGCAAGTCCAAGAATACTGAGTGGGTAACCTATCTCTTTTCCAGCAGATCTTCCCGACCCAGGAATTGAACCAGGGTCTCCTGCATTGCAAGTGGACTCTTTAGCAGCTGAGCTACCCGGGAAGACCACAGAGTTGATGCCCCTTCCCTTTTTCTTTACTGCTCAGAGTGGCCAAGACACCTGATAGCATGAGGTCATGGCTAGACTCAAAAAACACCCAGGAAAGAGCAGGAGCAAAATGACTGCAGGATGGGTGTCCTGCCTGGGAGGACAGGTGCTGCGACTTCTTCCACGTCCCCTGGAAGCCGGCAGAGGATTACTGCAGGAGCAGGGGCTGCTAAGCTACGGGCAAATCTAGCTACCGCCTGTTGCCGTAAGTAAACCTTCACTGGCACACAGCCACGTTCTTTGGATAATGGGTTGTTCGTGCCTGCTTTTGTGCTACGATGGCAGAGTTGCCACTGCATGAAGGCCAGGTCTGTGGAGTCTGAAATATGTACTGTCTGGCCCTTTAGGGGAGCAGTTTGCTAAGCCCTGACCTAGAGGGAGGTCGTACTCTACAGAGAATTGAGAAGCGAATCACCAGGCCTTTACAGAGGACGGGCTCCAGGATGGAGAGAAGCCCTCACACTGTACCTCGTAGAGCCTGGTGGCGACAAGCTTTCTGCCCGTGGTGTTGATTCCTTCCATGACCACCACCTGAAAGGCAGGCAGCAGACAGACCTGGTCAACAGGAGGCCTGGAATAAGCCACTGTGATAGAGTTACAAGCACTGTCCAGCCACTCTCATTCTGTAATTGTAAACTTGGGGGTGTTTTTCTAGAAAACAAATGAAGGGGGTTATATTAGTGCAATAATCATTATGCTTTACATGGTGATCTCATTTTTATAACATTCCTATAAGGTGAGAATTATCATTTCCATTTCACAGATCAGGACACTCTGGGTTTGGGAGGTTAACACTGCCACAGTCACGCCCTGTAGGGTGGAGCTGGGGTTGAAATCTGGCAGCAGATCCCAGAGCCAAGATCGGAGCACACAGGGGATCAGAACCCCCACACTGGCGTCCACTCTGGTGCCTGAGCTCGTTACACCTCTTGGCATCAGAGGTCAAAAGTGTGGGGCACCTGGCCACAGTCCACTGCACACACCAGGAGCAAATACCATAGCCGCACCCAGAGGGGAGACACGCCCCTGATCTCACCTGTCCAGGAAATAGAGAATATTCTTTGAGCTCAGATAGATCCACTGGAATCTGAGTGCCTGAGGAATGTTCCAGATCTCCCTCCAGAATCACCGACTTGTGGTTCAGCTTCCCGTTGCTGTCACAGCCGATCTGGCCTAGCAGGGTGACGGGCTCCTACCGAGACACATAGGAGAACAACAGTCTTTGGGACACAAGAGCTTAAAATCTAGTCCGCACGACAGAGAGCAAAACAGGCATCCAACAACAGCACTCAAGGTTCTGGTGGCGCATCACTTTGAGCCCGAGATGACCACAAGTTTCATCACTGGCTCCCAGGGGTGAAAGGACCCTTAAGGGGCATCTAGCCTGCCCACCATCTAATGCCTCAGTCCCTCTAAGTGGCTGTCTGAGCCACAGTATCTCCAGTGAAGGGGAACTTGCCCCCGAGCCCACTGTCCCCACTGGCGCCCACTCGCCACATCTCTCTCTTTTTTTAAGTTACCAACCCATCCACCTCCCTCCACCTTCCTCACACATGCGTGCTCAGTTATGTAAACCCACAGACTGCAGCCCACCAGGCTCCTCCGTCCATGGACTTTTCCAGGCAAGAATACTGGAATGGGTTGCCATTTCTTTCTTCACACATCTCCTGAATAACTGCTAATGACAGCTCTGGTTTACTGGGCTCACTAAACACCAGGCACTGTTCTAAAGGCTTATGTGTATAAACTCACTTAACTCTCACAATAACTGTAAGGTGGATATTATTATTGCATCCATATTAGAGATGAGAAAAACCAGCAGCAGAAAGGTTAGATAATTTGATCAAGGTCAAACAGTGGGCAAAGTGTGGGTTTGAAGCCCAGATGTTTGGCTCCAGGGCCAAACCACACACCATACTGCCTTGTAACAGGAAGTTCTTCATTAAACTGAGCTGAAATTCCTCTCCCGGTGGCTTCCTCTATCCTGTTCTCACTCCCGGGGGCAAACCGAGGAAGTCTAATCTTTCCCCAAGAGATCGTACAACCCAGCCACCCCTCCTCTACTTCCTCCCAACTCCCCCGAATCTTCCTTATTTGACATGGTTTTGCATATCTTCCCCAGCTGGCCATTCTCCTCTGAACGCAAATATGTGACAGAGGCACCGTAAAGAAACTCCGAACACACATCTCTCCTTAAAGTACATGCTAGAGAGAAAGCACTATACCCGAGCCAGATTAAACTATGACGGACACTATTCACAGCACTTGATCCTTGATGACAGAGACCAAAGAAGGGGAGAGACCATGAGTCACCGTTTCTGGAAATCCTCACTTTGCTGCTGTTCTCATATCCTGACACTTGAATGCTTAAGGCCCTCAACCTTGTTTACAGGCAAGACTCTAACCCAAGCGCAAAGAAAACGACTTAATCTCGTCACAAAACCAGACAGAACTTATAACCCATTTTACCAAATTCATCCAAGGTAGATGTTCTAACTAGAAGGTAGACAGTTAGTGAAAAGGAAGCCGAAGGCTAACTTTTCATCATTGATTTAAGAAAACAATATCAATCAGAAAAGACTACTAGAACGACTCTTACCTGTGCTGGGACTAGAATGGGAGCAAAAGCCTCAATCTTGTAATGTTCCTTGAGTTCACTGCCAAGTTCTTCTATCTTACAGGTCAGAACTGAAATCCCAGAGGGAAAAAGCATGTTTAAGACATTTTACTTGCCAAGCAGAGAAAACACAGCACCTTGTAAAACATTAAAGTCAGTCATTTTACAGAAGCAGGCAGGCTGCCGAGGACACCAGCCGGTTTCTATGTTACTCAAGCCCGAGCCAATTTCCCAATATTTGGTTGCTGAACCCGGCCTTCCATTTGGCCGTGGCGGGGGAGGGAGGGGGTCACAGATGAGGTCACAGTCCCAAAGTCGGCCTGGCTCCCTCCCCAGCCTCCCTCTTACTCAGGTGGTCAGGGGGGTTTCAGGGAAGCCAAGAGCAACCCGAAGAGCCTTCCAGCCTTTCCAAGGAAGAAGCCATCTGTCTCTGCTTCCTTCAACACTGTAATTGGCTTCCTTTACACAGTTCAAGTGGTTGTTACTGGGAAATGGTTATGTGCTTTTTCTTAGCAAAGTGATTGTGATTTGGGAGAATTACTGAGAGTGGTCATCTCATATCCGTTTCCTAATAGGGGCGTCCAGAGGATATCTATCAATCAAAGACAACCTTGAACTTGTTCTACCAGCCTAGCTGACACTTTGTTACTGATTCAAGCCCTTCCAGGTGGTTTTATACCCTCCAGAATGTCAAAGGGAAAAACAAATACCTTCTCGAATGTCTGGGAGCTTCTGAAACATGTATTTGTAGCTCCGGGTGAGCGGCTCTGGATGTCCCAAGACCTTCAGGCTGAGGTGACTGGCTCCTCCACTCCCGGACCAAGACACCCCCTGTGCCGAGCCAAAGGAGGTAACCACTTCTCCCCGGTTACTTCTCGAGCTGTACTTCTGAGGGGGAGTAGCGCTGATTGGAAGCAAAAGACATCAACGTTACTGAGTTCATATCTAAAAGGAGAGAGGAGTCTAAGATGAGGTTACCTCTTGGAAATTTGGGATTGGAGGCATGCCAGCCTGGCCTTACATTTTATAAACTAATCGGCTTAATGGGGTTGGACATTCTGGACCTTTAAGGAATTTCAGGAATGAGGGGGGTTGAGGAATACCAAACGTGTTTAGAAAAGCTTAGACACAGAGACGCAGTTTAAAAGGTCTTCTCCTGGCTTAAAACTAACAAAGTAAAACAAAACTCAAACTCTGAATAGATTAAAGAGCCAGTTTCAAGTACTATTTTCTTTCTTATGAATTTTTAGCATTTGTTAGAATATCATCATAGCCTGGAACTGTGGATAAGCCAAAAGTTGCTCTGTGTACACATAACACCTCATGATATAGTTCAAAGTAGAAACAGTAACAAAATGAAGTTAAATGAAAGGGAATCAGCTTTCCCCAGTGTCTCTGGAGGTGGACAGGTAATGAATTCTGTTAGCTAGTGAACAAACACTCCCATTCTCCAAGTCTCAATCGGCAAGTTCTCGTATTTCTCCTCACTCGCTGATAAATTCCACCTCTGGGGACACATGAGTTTTGCTGATCCGCTTAGAGGACAGCGAGGTCTTCTAAGCCTTTGGTTGTGAACAGTGCACCAAGAGGCCTGCTTACAACAGGCTTCATTTAATGCCCTGAAACCCTGCGGGAGCCAGTTCTATGTGGGCACTGATACAGTGGGTGCTGCCAGTTCCTCCTTTCCAGAGAGGCTGCAGCAAACGAGCTTGACTAATGACCTCTGTCTCCAGTGCTGCCTCCACCTGAATAATTTAGAAGTTACTTTCATAAATTACGAAGCCAGTTTCTGATGTCAGCTTTACTAGCGTGCATTGCAGAATGACGAGGCAGGGCATCGCGACTGTGCCAAGCTCCTCCCTGTGAAGCTCAGTGTGGCGCACATTACAGTCGGCCCTTTAACCCAGGGAGATGCTCACGCAGGGTCTGTTGCAAACAGATCTGCAAGTTTCGAGGTCTTGCTTGTTGCGAGAATAGAACTGCTGCCATGGTGCTGGCACCTACAAGAGCCACTCTGTAACCAGCCATCTCTGTGCATCCAAAGATGCCCTTCTAAGGCTACAAAGTTCTATTCGGAAGCCAGGGTGAAAACTCCTGAAAGCAGGAGTGGGCCACACTAAAGTCAAATCCGCCCTCAGGATGCAACTACCTTTCAAGGGACCTCCCTGGTGGTCTAGGCCCTAAGACTCTGTGCTCCCGATGCAGGGGGACCGGGGTTCAACCTCTGGCCGGGGAACTAGATCCTGTAGGCTACAACCAAGAGTCCACATGCTACAGCTAAAGACTCTACGTGCCACAACCAAGACTGCTGCTACTGTTGCTGCTAAGTCGCTTCAGTCGTATCCCACTCTTAGCGACCCCATGGACTGCAGCCTATCAGGATCCTCCATCCATTGGGGTTTTCCAGGCAAGAGTACTGGAGTGGGTTGCCATTAGCCTTCTCCGACAACAAAGACTAGGCCAAGCCAAATAAATAAATTAAAAAATTGAAGAAAAAAAGAATAATCTGACCCCCCTCTGATCTTGAACAATGCAAGCTCTCCCTTTCTTTCGTGTGTTTTGGCCCTACCAAGTGGCTTGTGGGATCTTAGTTTCCTGACAGGGATCAAACCTGGGACTACGGCAGTGAAATTGCCGAGTTCTAACCACTGGAGTCCCAGGGAGGCCCCTATCACCTCCTCTGATGTGACAGAAAGTCTTAGGTTGGCAAGTCTTAAGCTCTGCTTGGTCTAGAAGTGACTCCCGGCAGCCAGTGTCGCCCTAACTGGCTCACACCACTGTTCCTTTGCCCCATCCCGATCCAGCAGCACCTAAAGCCCTTTCTTCTCCTTAGCAGAGCTCCCACTACGGAATTCTCTCATGGAACACGTGCCATTTACGGATTTCCAAAAGTCACACGTGATCCCTGTGGATTTGTGTGCAGGAGTGGCAGCAGGGATAAGATACCAATGAAGTTGGGGTAGGTTCAGGGACAAGAATATTCTCAGCAACTGGCTGTAACCTGAGTGAGGAACAAAGAACAGGTTATGCAACATTATGAACAAAGATATGTGCTTTTCTTTTTAAAAAACAAATACCTAAAAGAAAGAAACCCAACAACACATGAACTAACAGAAGCAGGTGGAAACCTATTAGCCTTTTCCTGGCAAGAGACTTGCAGGCTCCCCAACTTCTGAATAGACAGGTTGTTTTTGGTAGGAGATATCAGTTTCTGAGCTAGGAAATGAGCCCTAGAAAAGAGGGTGGAAAGTGAGTTTTCTTAACTACCACTAAGAAACAGTAACTTTCCACACAGGATGAGGATGGGGAGGGGAGGGAGCAGTCGGCCTTCCAGCCAGTTGACTGCAGAGGGAAACGTCCACCTCTCTTCCTTAAGTCAGGCTGCAGTGTCAGCCTCCACCAGGTAACCAGAGAGAGGGGAGAGTGGGCCTGCTGCCTGACAGCTGAATTATCAGAATCCATACCTTGGAGAGAAACTCGACGGTGAGAGGAGCTGATGGGGGCTCCGAGCAGACACACTTCTTTTTGTGAGGGGGGTTTCTGGGGTGGTGATGGTTCGCTTCTGAGAACCCTAGAAGCAAAGCAGGAGAAGGGCGCAGTTACTCTAGACCCGGGTTGCTAAGTGAAGCGCGCACATCCTTAGGAAGAAAGGGAGGACGTGCCTGGATGAAGGGCACAGACCGCACAGGGCTGGGTCTCTTCTGGAGGCCCCATCTTTCAAGCAGAATCTCAGACTTCAGCAACTGTAATACAGTCCTCGGCAGTACGCTGTCTCCATTTGGAAGGCAACTAAGAAACAAATCCCAACACCCCCCGACAGGACTGCCAAGCAGGCGATCTGTCCTGTCAAATCGCTCGCGTGTTCACTCTCCTTCCCCACCTCTCTGCTCTACCGCAGCTGGGAGTTTGGCTACACACAGTTTTAACCTGCATGGACACATTTTCCTGTTGAGGGATGGGACCATGTTACTATTTATTCTGGCAAAGTCTACCACACATTTTCAGAATTAAAGGGAGTTACTCCAGGCAGATAACACGGGTGAGCTCATACTTGGAGAGTATTTAGCACACGCCTCACTGATGGTCAGTTTTGTTTTCTGGGCGGTTTTGCTCATCAACAAGAATCCAAAGAGATGCCTGGAGTGGAGGGTGAAACTGGCAAATCCCGAGATCCCTTGCTCCCCAGAGTCTGGGACAACGGACTGTGGCTGAGCAAAGACAAAATCCTCGGCTGGAGGGAAACCAGGCAGCCGGCTAGTTGGCTGGCGTTCCCCTGCCCTTGGGCTCCTCCTGGCTGCGGGTTTAGGTTATGCCACCAAAGCTGCCTACGGGGTGACTACGGACAGGCAAGGAGAGAGAAAGCAGGATTCGAAACCACCCTTAAGTGGCTGGAATGGAAACTAAATTTTAAAAGGACCCTTCCTTATGTAGCACACTTATACAATAGCCATTTAAAAATACTCCTTTCTAGTATTTCAATATTTTTCCAACTGAAAAAATTCTAATAGTTATAAACTTAGTTTGAATATGATCCTTCATTGACGTATTGTATATACTGAGTTTTTTGCTCTATATTAATTCTGAGCATTTCTCCCACATTGTCAGTCTTCATCCTTTCTGGTAGCCGTGTTGATGGAATTGATATAATAGTTTACATAACTACTTCTCTATTGTTGGGTGTATCTGTTTCTGGAGACAACAAATATTGAGGTGCTTACTATCACACGTGTAGCTTTTCCTAGAATTTGGATAATTTCTTATAAGAGATTCTTACTAGGAGCGATTACTGGGCCAAACGATGGCAAAGATTTTATGGTTTCAATAAGTTTTTCTCAAACTATTTTTCCCGAAGATCCTTCTAATATATAAGGGGCTACAGAGCTCCAGGTCCATCTCCCAGGATGAAGCAAGAGGACAGGACTCTGGGAAAGAGCAGAGCCTTGGGGCTCAGCCCTCAGCCACGTGGTGAAGCCTGATTGTGTCAGCAAACCAGCTCGAGACGTTCCTGGGGTGTGCTCACTCGCAACAAGCTCAGGAGACTCACTGCTAATACTACGGGCCAGTTTACCCACCCATAATGAGACAGACAGAGGGACTGCAGTCATATACCCTGGGGGGAACTCATCCTCACAGCACACAGGAACCCAAATTATAGCCAGATTATCCACTTATTAGAAAAAAGATGCCAGCAGCATGGGAACTTCAAATCCCTAGGCTGACACATCTTTCTCCGTCAGGCAGGACATGTGGAGAGCCGGACTGCAACCAGAAGATTTATGGTGAGCATAGGGGCAAAAGAGTAGCTGGTGGGACTTCCCTGGTGGTCCAGTGGCTCAGACTCTGCACTCCCAATGGAAGGGAGCCTGGGTTCAGTCCCTGGTCGGGGAACTAGATCCTACATGCTGCAACTAAGACCTGGCAGAGTCAAATAAATAAATAAATATTAAAAAATTTAAAAAGAGTAGCTGTCATTGCACAAGTTAAATATTTAGTGGTGACAAGCTAAGACCACTGACATACTCACGTCTGCAACATGGGCCCTCCTGCCCCTGGCACCGGTCTGGGTGGGAAAGGCCAGCCCTGGGCTCTGACTCTGTCATTGTGCTGCACTGATGCCCAAGTTCCCACGTGCTAGGCACTGTTCAAGTCTTTTTCCTGTTTCTATGCCAGATCCAGTCTGCCTCTCCTCTGAGCTCCAGATGCATATTTCCAATTGTTCACTCATTTCAGCTCATCTCTTAGCTATGATTCCATGGCCAAACTGTGATCTGTGATTGAGCCTCCTGAGTACTTCTGTAGCAGGAATGGGGTGTCCTCAATATGGTATTTCAGCCATCAGAAAGGTGTATACTTCAACAGTAAATTAAGTAAATTTGTATCTGATTTATGCGTCAGTCTACTGAGAGCTGAGTTACCATGAATATGAACAACTCAGTCATCCCAAATATGAACAACTCTGATGCTGTGAACGT
>SJYA01003157.1:585449-610891 GCA_006410615.1 Neotragus moschatus | reverse complement strand
GAGTTCAGTGAGGGGGTCTCTGGCAACCACACCCGGGCACTAATTTGCTATGTGACCTCAAGCAAGCCTTTTCTTTTCGAACCTCTAGGTTCTTATCTGAGTGATGAGTTCTCCAAGATTTCTGCCATCCTCCTGGTCAACATTTCAGGGCAGTGAGCACTGGGCCATCCTCCAGGCTTGGACACCTGGGAAGTATGTCAGTTTCCCACATCCTGGGGGAGTGTGGTACCCATGCCTGGGCGCTCACACCTCTGCTTTTTCCTGCGGGACCACTGTGGTAGCAGAGCAGACATATTACCGATGGCCCAGAGGACCCAAACCAGGTAGACCTGGCCAGTGTTGTCTGGGCATCTGGCCTCAAGGCCTGGGCTACCACCCCAATACACGGAGGTCTCCTCCAGAGGCTTTATGATTAGCACAGGCAGGGGTCTATAGCCTCTGGGTCCACATGCAGGGGCATCCGGCCAACAGACACCTTCACGACATTGTCCCATTAAAATTCTATGAGAGGTTTTACTGTATCTGTTTTGATGACGTGGAGAAATAGCGATGAGAAGTATGAACTAAGCAGCGTGAGATCACACAGTGAGTGCTTGGCAGCCCTGCATCCAAGGCTTAGCTCCTCATCTTCTTTCGGTGCTCCTAGTCTATGCTGGTAAACGACACCACCTGTACTTGCCTCCCTGCCAGACTGGCTGCACTGAGAATCAAGAGCTTGCTTCTGGAGATGCTGATTCAAACGCACAGGAGTCTGGGGGCCTGGGTTTAATCTCTGGTTGAGGAGCTAAGATCCCATAGGTGGTGTGGTACAGCCAAAAAAAAAAAAAAGAGGTAGAACTTCGAGAAAAGGGGACTGCAGTGAGGTCCTGGCGCCAGCATTCCAGGTTCCTGAGTACATTTCTTAACCTCTGAGTGTCTGAGTTTTCGTCTACAAATAAAGATAATAATAAACACTTGTGGAATCGGTGACCGAAAGGGGACATGCTTCCCTGCACTGATTCCTAACCTCTCTGATCCCACCTGGGCTCTGGGCTGCCCCAGGCCTCCTGGGCTTAGGCTGTGCTGCAGCCGTCTGCTCTCTGCCTGGGAAGGGGGGTGACAATGAGGCCCCAAGGGAGGGACTTTCCAGGCTGGGCAGCCCTCAGCCAGCGCCACTGGACTGATCATCCCTTCACTCTGACCATACACAACTGCTGAGGCCTAATACAATATTTTTTGTTTACAGAGCCAGGTTTACGCTTTCCGACGAGCAAAGATTAAGTGATTCTCTAAGTCACTCCAGGTAGTACGCCAGAGCGGGTCCTGTTAACCCACTGTACTCAGCAGCAAACCGTGGTTCCAGAGGGAAGTGTCACCAAGAAGCCACTGGCGGGGCTGGGGCTTATTGATTTCCACCATCTCCAGCTGCTTCTGTTTGCATCAAGGGGTTGTGCTTCTGCTGGGAGACTGTGTTGCCCTGGGAGCCATCAAGCTAATGACTGTAAGAAAAATGTTCTCTAAGCCATTTCCAGTCTGATTCCAGTGATGCTATGGTGAGTCTGTTGCATAAAGTGCTCCCTAGGCTTCCGGTGCAGCAGAAAGAGGGTGGCATCCCAGACAGAGCCGGAGGGCTACGAGGGCTGCAGGGCGCTGAGCCGCCAAGCATTTCCCCACCTGACTCCGCGGGACTGCTGCCCCCTCCACCTCCTGGCTCTGATTTGCCGGCTCTGGTGGCACCATGAGCCGAGCGCCCCAGGAGTCCCGCTGTCACCCAGGCTGCTGATTCGTCCCTTGGCTTCCTGCTCATCAGGGCTGAGTCCCCAAAACTCAAAGTCCTTCTAGAGGTCGGAAGAGACCCTGACCTGAGCTGAGCGAGCCTGTCCGCAGCTCGGATGATGTGAACTTCTTCGCCTACATTAAGTCACTCATTAAGCTGCAGGGCCAGGACCAGATAAACAGCCAGGGAGGTCAGTGAAAGGCCAACCTTGGAAACAGCTGCATGGCCTTGCTCCAGGCTGTGGGAATTGGGCAAGCTGACCTCTCCCCAGTCTTGGGGTTCTTAAGGTCATTCTCTGACTGTCACTCTTTCCAGAGAGAAATGACTTTGTCAGGCACACGTGCTTCTCACCATGTCACAAATATGCCTTCTGGGGCCTCAGCATTCATGGCCCGGACAAATCCCTACAAAGCCTTCCTTTAAGAGACAAATCGTGAGCCGGCAAATCGATCCCTAGATGGAATATACAAGAGCCACGAGCGCACCTGCCCATCAGAAAAACACAAGAATGATCAGGGCAGCTTTACAGCTTTACTCACAGTAGCCCAAACTGGAAGCACACCGAAGGTCCAACAACAGTGGGAAGGATGAAGAAATTGTGCCGTAATCACACAACCAGTTGCATACACCTGTGCCCAGGTGCTTCAGTCGTGTCCAACTCTTTTCGACCCTAGGACTGTAGCCCATCAGGCCCTTCTGTCCATGGGATTCTCCAGGCAACAATGCTGCCATGGGCTGCCATGCCCTCTCCAGGGGATCTTCCCCACCTAGGGATTGAACCCACGTCACCTGCATTGCAGGTGGATTCTTTACCACTGAGCCACCAGGGAAGCCCACAGCAGGCTACTACTGGGCAATTAAAAAGAACAAGCTCCTGCTACTTCCAGGAACTTGTGGGGACCTCACAGGTATATGATGACTAGAAGAAGGCAGACATGAAATACTACATTCTGTGTGATTCCATCTTAGATGAAGTTCAAGAACAGGAAAACCTAATAGCCGGTGAACAGGTCAGAACAGTGATTACCTGTTAGATAGTGCTTGGAAAGGAGCTTAAGGAAATTCCAGGGTGTTGGGAAAGCTCCTTGTCTGTGTGGTTAGTTACAGAAGTGTGTATAGGTATATGTGTGTATGTGTGTGAATTATTCAAGTTGTATACTTAAGATTTGTACATCGTATATGAAAAGATGCTCAGCATTGCTAGTTATTGTCATTGTTTAGTTACTAAGTTGGGTCTGAGTCTTTGCAACCCCATGCAGTGCAGCCCATGAGGCTCCCCAGTCCTTCACTATCACCCCGAGTTTGCTCAAACTCATGCCCACTGAGTCCGTGAGGCTATCTAACCATCTTACCCTCTGCCACCCTCTTCTCCTGCCTTCAGTCTTTCCCAGCATCAGGGTCCTTTCCAGTGAGTTAGCTCTTCACATCAGGTGGCCAAAGTATTGGAGCTTCAGCTTCAGCATCGGTCCTTCCAGTGAATATTCAGAGTTTGATTTCCTTTTAGGATCGACTGGTTTGATCTCCTTGAGGACCAAGGAACTCTCAAGAGTCTTCTCCAACACCACAGTTCAAAAGCATCCAACTTTCACATCCATACATGGCTATTGGAAAAACTGTACCTTTGACTATGCAGAACTTTGTCTCTGCCTTTTAATATGCTGTCTAGGTTTGTCATAGCTTTCCTTCCCAGGAGCAAGTGTCTTTTAATTTTGCGGCTGCAGTCACCATCTGCAGTGATTTTGGAGCCCCCAAAATAGAATCTGTCACTGCTTCCACTGTTTCCCATCTATTTGCTGTGAAATGATTGAAGAGGATGCTATGATATTATTGACAGTTTTTTATGCTGAATTGTAAGCCCACTTTTTCCCTCATCAAGAAACTCTTAACGTTTCTCTTCACTTTCTGCCATTAGGGTGGTATCATGTACCAATCTTAGGTTGTTGATATTTCTCCTGGGTGTCAATACACAGCCTTGTTGTACTCCTTTTCCAATTTTGAACCAGTCTGTTGTTCTATGGAAGTTTTTAATTATTGATTCTTGACCCGCACACAAGTTTCTCAGGAGACTGGTAAGGTGGTCTGGTATTCCCATCTCTTTAAGGATTTTCCACAGTTTGTTGTGATCCACACAGTCAAGGCTTTAGCGTAGTCAGTGCAGCCAAAGTATGTTTTCTGGAATTCCCTTGCTTTCTCCATGATCCAGTGAATGTTGGCAATTTGATCTCTGGTTCTTCTACCTTTTCTAAATCCAGCTTGTACGTCTGGAAGTACATGGTTCATGTCCTGCTGAGGCTAGCTTGAAGGATTTTGAGCATTACCTTACTAGCATGTGAAATTAGCACAATTGTGTGATAGTTGGAATATTCTTTGGCATTGCCCTTCTTTAGGATTGGAATGAAAACTGACCTTTTCCAGTTCTGTGGCTGTTGCTGCATTTTCCAAATTTTTGCTGACAAATTGAGAGCAGCACTTTAACAGCATCATCTTTTAGGATTTGAAATGGCTCAGCTGTTAAAAGCAGTGAGGAGCCTGGCGGGCTACTGTCCATGGGGTTAGAAAGAGTCAGACACGACTGAGCAACAACACTATCTATCGCTACACGATAAATGCAGTAAATCTTGTCTCACAGGAATATGAAGATACAGATATATACAGTAAAAACAAAAGACACTTGACCACCCGTGAAGCCCTATACACACTATAAGGGACTTATGGTTATTGCTGTTTCTACCTTTTTGTGTAAGCAGTGCCAGGCTTTGGTGCTCTTGCCACTGTTTGTCTCTTTGGCTGTCGGGACTGATGAGGAGTAGTGTGAGGATTTCCTATGCGCCAAACACTAGGTTAAATTCTTTATACCCATTATCCATTTTAATCTTCAGAGTAATCCTACAAGGGCTAATAAAGACATCAAGACTCAGAGAGATTAAATAGCTTGCCCAAGGTCCCAAGTTTATAAGCAGAGTTGGAATATGTCTGCTTCTGTAGCCCAAGTGCTTTCCACCAAACTGCACTCCTTGGCTAGAGTAGTGTCTAAATGCTAAATGGCAAAGCCTAAAATCATCCAGTCATTCATTCATTTATGCAACAGCTGTTGAGTGCCCACTCATGCCATGCTCAACAGAACGAGGCAGCCAAAGTCAGCAGTCCTCCTGGAAGAGCTGCTCTGGAGACCTTGGTTTGCTGTCAAGTTTACTAAGTTCAAGTGCAAGTTCAGAGTCATAGTTTTTAGAGCTGGGAGGATCTCATTGTATCACCAAGATGGTTAAGGCTCAGAAGGGCTGGAGAGTTTGACCAAGACTGTGTGGCAAACTAGTGGCGAAAGAAAGATTGGAAGCTCAAGTTCTGACTCAAAGGTCACAGCTCATTCACCGGTGATCTAGTTATGGACAGCAAACAAGACAGATTCACGTGGCAAGACCTCATCCGACATGACAAAACATACGCGTGTGTTTGAGCAGGAGGCTGATGGGGTCTTAGAGCTCCAAAGAGTCTCAGAGCCTGGATTCTGAAGGCTCCTCCTGCTTCATCCTTGGCCACATTTGTGTCCTCTCCTCTCACCTTGCAGAGATCTGGGCTTCAGAATCTCCAATCTGCTGGGACTTACAGGCCTTGGCAGGCTAGTCTCCAGTTACCACCCCTACACTCAGCCTTTGGTTTGCCAGGCAGCTCTCATGCTTGTGATCAAACGTGGGGTGACCTATGGGAGGAAATGTACTGAGAAGTAGATGTGCCCTTACTGTTCCCATTTTACAGTTGGAGGAATTAACTCAGTGAAGCTAAGTGATTCATGTAACTGGGATTTGACATTTAGGTCTAATTGCAAAGTGCAAGTTCTTTCCAAACTAGCAATTGATTAACGCTTTGAATGCTCAGGTAAAAAAAGAGACAGAAAGGTAAATATCATATAGCATCACTTATATGCGGAACGTAACATATGACACCACATAAGTTACACACATTATAGAAACAGTCTGGACTTCCTTGGTGCAGTGGATACGAATCCACCTGCCAACACAGGGGACACGGGTTTGATCCGTGGTCTGGGAAGATTTCACATGCCGCAGAGCAACTGAGCCCTCCACAGCTAGAGTCCTCGAGCCACAGTATTGAGCCTGTGTGCTGCAGCTTTTGAAGTCTGCACACCCTAGAGCTCGCATCCTGGAACTACTGAGCCCATGTACTGCAGCTACTGAAGACCAAGCACCTACAGCCTGTGCTCCATAACAAAAGAAGCCACCACAATGAGAAACCCATGCACTGAAACTGGAGAGTAGCCATCACTCTCTGCAACGAGAGAAAGCCCATGCATAGCAACAAAAGACCCAGTGGAACCCAAAATCAATTAATAATTAAAAATAAAACAGATTCACAGACCTAGAGAATAGACGTGGTTGCCATGTGGGAGGGTGGTTGGTGGGGGAGGCTTGGACTGGGAAAAAGAGTACAAAAAAGAATGTGTGTGTATCGTGTATGGATATATATATATATATATATATATATACATGTATATATAAATGAATCACTTTGCTGTACAGTAGAAATTAACACAACATCATAAATCAACTGTACTTCAATAAAATAAATTTTAAAAATGTTTGTACATTTTACTGTATGTGTGTTATACCTCAATTTTAAAAAATAAATGGCTAAATCTATCCATATTCATATTCATATATTATCCTATGAGATATATACTCTGACTCTCTTTCCCACCAGTGGAAGCACAGCAGAAGTTCCTCTGTTTGTCAACTGGATGCTAAGTTGGCCGGTTCCATAAATGATTCTTCTGAGATTTTTCTCTGAAGCAGGTGATGCTCTGACAAAAGCTACTTTTTCTCTTGCCTTCAGTCCCTTTAACCTCTGTCTGCCAGTATAGAGTATCAAGGGATAAAAGAAGGGAAAGATGGGACCTGAGACATGGGAAGGCTCCATGAAGGGAAGATTTGAGCAGGGCTATAGCAGAAAAAAGTTCTGGGAGGATGTCTGCTACACTGGTAACTCTAGAATCGCAAGGAGAACATTTCACATTTTACTCCACATATTTCTGCAATAGGGCCTTCCCAGTGGCTCAGTGGTAAACAATCTGCCTGCCAATGCAGGAGTCGCAGGAGACTCGGGTTTGATCCCTGGGTCAGAAGATCCCCAGGAGGAGGAAATGGCAACCCACTCCAGTATTCTTGCCTGGGAAATCCCATGAACAGAGGAGCCTGGAGATGGGATCACAAAGAGTAGGACACGGCTGAGCGACGGAGCATGAGCCCTATTTCTACAATGGCTGAAGTTTTAAAATGAACACGAATTATCTCTGCATTTAAAAGTAATAATAGTACATAATCACACAACTTCCTCAGTTGACCAACAATGAAGGTGCAGGTGTTTTGCCTGAGATGACACCACTGCCCCCACAGCAGGCCAGGGCTGGTCATCAGACCTTCACTCGTGCCTCACTCTTTGGAACTTGTTTTGTACAGGACCTGGCCTGGAATCACAGCTGAATGCTCTTGGTTGCTAAGGACTTCATTTGTTTTTCTTACGCAGATTTTCTTGGGGGAAGGCCAGTGCATCTTGCAGGATGCATGATGTATTAACCAGCTTGGACTGCCATAGCAAAACACCACAGGCAGTGTGGCTTAGACAGCAGAAGTGGGTTTTCTCACAGTTCTGCAGATGGGAGGTCTGGGGTCGGGACGCTACGTGATGGGTTTCTGGTGAGAGATCTCTTCCTGGCTTGCAGACAGCGCCACCTCCTTGCTGTGTGCCTACAAGGCATTTCCTTGGTATGTGTGCATGGAGAGAGGGAAAGCAAGCTCTCAGGTGTCTCTTCTGAAAAGGGCACAATTCTCATCAGACCAGAGCTCCACCAATTGACCCAATTACCTCCCCAAGGCCCCATCTCCAAATACTATAACAATGAAGGTTGGGGCTTCAACATATGAACTTAGGGAGATGAGGGACACAGATATTCAGTCTATAACACACAGTTATTTCTCCATGATGCATAATGTGATTTTGAATCCCCTTTCTATCTTGAGCTTTTTCTTTTTTTTTGGCTCTTTTAATTTAATCAACAAATATTTATAGGGCACTTACAGTGTTCTGAGCTTTTGAACAAAAAAGACCAAGATCCCTGCCCTCATGGATTCTCTTTTAATGTGCAAGTGTCCTGTGCCTCAGTCCTCTGTTCTCCTTCTCTTGTTTGACTCTACCTTTGTTCAGAAAAGAAGCCAATTCTGATTCCATATTGGGAATTGTTTCTTTCACTTGCTTTTTTTTTGCTATTGTCATTATAATCAGGGCTTCCCTGGTAGCTCAGTTGGTAAAGAATCTGCCTGCAGTGCAGGAGACACTCGTTGGATTCCTGGGTCGGGAAGATCCGCTGCAGAAGGGGTAGCCACCCACTCCAGTATTCTGCCCTGGAGAATTCCATGAACTGTATAGTCCACAGGGTCGCAGAGTCTGACATGACTGCACGACGTTCACTTTCATTATAATCACACATAATAGCCTGAGGACCCTCAGAGGACCCTGATGGGCACTGCCCAACTGTGAACTAAAATGCCGTGGTTCGGCTCATAGAGACATATTCTGACCCTGCCCACCTATGAATAGCGACAACAAAAAGAAGAGATTAACGCATCCCTTCCAAAGGCCAGCCATTTCCTTTGGAGAGGTTTTGGGAGACTGAAGCCCCTTTCACTTTACTTCCCCACTGCCTCTCCCTCTCTATTCTGCCTTTTGATTTTAATTCCTCATTGCTTCTCTCTCTCTGACTCTATAAAAGAATTTGGCATCCAGACTCTGACAAGATGGTTACTCTGAAGCATTCGTCTGCCATCTTCTCAGTCACCCAGCTTTCTGAGAAAGGTCGTGTTCCTTGCCTCAACGCCTCGTCTCTCTGATTCATTAGCCTGTCCTGTGGTGAGCAGAGCAAGCTTGGACTCGGTCACACTGTCACTCTCTTGTTGATCTTATCCAGTCTCGTGACTTCAGATAGCATCTTTAGTACAAATACTTTTACCTTTACGTTTCCAGCCCTAGGTATCTCTCCCAGCTTCAGACTTGTTGAATCACCTGCCTACCCAGCATCACTCAGTTGTCTTATCTGTAGTGGATGCTATGAGATGCAGCTTGTATTTCCCCCCTTCAGGTTCCAGGCACTCATTTCCCCAGCTAAGTCCTTCCTCAGGAGCTGAAGGAAGCTGTCTCACCCAAGGTTAAGCCCTCTCCTTGGGGCAGCATAAATCTAGTGGCTGGTTGAGGTCATAAGACAGAGGTCCAGACCTCTTGCTTCAACTTAAGTCAACTCTAAGGAGTTCTACCAGTTCAAGTATGTAGTATACAGCCATTAATAATGCTGACTGAGTTCTTTTCTATCCTTTCTAGAAGGAGGACTGGAAATTATTTACATTTACAAGAACTGGACAATACCTTAGGGGATGGTTTTGCCCCTGGGCTATGTTAATTCTTTCTTCTGTCCTGTGTGTGTGTGCTCACTCAGTCGCGTCTGACTCTTTGCGATCCCATGGA
Organism: Neotragus moschatus; assembly: GCA_006410615.1. Lineage (NCBI taxonomy): Eukaryota > Metazoa > Chordata > Mammalia > Artiodactyla > Bovidae > Neotragus > Neotragus moschatus. The sequence continues at coordinate 601,608 of SJYA01003157.1, read as the reverse complement.
CTGTAGCCTGCCCGTCTCTTCCATTCACGGGATTTTCCCAGCAAGAATACTGGAGTGGGTTGCTATTTCCTTTTCCAGTGAATCCTCCCAACCCAGGATCAAACCCCCATCTGCTGAGTCTCCTGCACTGGCAAGCGGATTATTAATTTTTTTTTTTTTTTTAGCACTGAGCCAATTGGGAGGCCTTCCTCTGTCCTAGGATAGACTGAAAGGATTTGAGCCATTGGACGTTCTGCAGAATATTTCATGGATCCACTACATCAATGAACAAATGTGGAAAGTATTTTGGAAGCCTTGACCAGACATATTTGTTTCAAAGGATGGGAGATAAATCCTATGAAGAGTAAAAGCCCAGCTGAAAAGGTGTCCACATAAAAACCTGCATGCAGATGTTTATAGCAGCTTTATTCATACTTGGAAGCATCTAGCATGTCCTTCTACGAATGAATGGATAAACATCCAGACATGGAATATTGTTCAGCAATAAAGATAAATGAGATACAAGACACGGAGGAAGCTTAAGTGTATTTGACTAAGTGAAAGAAGCCAACTGGAAAGCCTACATAGTGTGTGATTCCAACTTAATGGCATTCTGGAAAAGGCAAAACTATGGAGACAGTAAAAAATCATAATTTCCAGTGCCTATGGGGAAGGCAGGAATAAATAGACAGAACACAGGGGTTTCAAGGCAGTGGAGCTATTCTGTCCCATACTATAAGGGTACATATCATTATACATTGTCCAAACCCATAGACTACATATCACCAAGAGGGGACCTAATGTAAACTATGGACTTTGGGTGATGGTGTGGTGTTAAAGTAGGTTCATGGATTATAGCAATCGTATCCCTCTGATTGGGCACATTGGTAATGGGGGAAGCTATGCAAAAAAGCAAAATGGCTGTCTGGGGAAGCCTTACAAATAGCTGTGAAAAGAAGAGAAGTGGAAAGNATTGGGGGCAGGAGGAGAAGGGGATGACAGAGGATGAGATGGCTGGATGGCATCACTGACTCGATGGGTGTGAGTCTGAGTGAACTCCAGGAGATGGTGATGGACAGGGAGGCCTGGCGTGCTGCAGTTCATGGGGTCACAGAGAGTTGGACACGACTGAGCGACTGAATTGAACTGAACTGATACATGTGTGGTGTCAGGGTCATATGGGAAATTTTTGTAACTTTTGCTTGATTTTGCTGTGAACCTAAAACTTAAGTAAAAAATAAAATCTAGGGACTTCCCTGGTGGTCACGTGGTTAAGAATCTGCCTTCCAATGCAGGGGATGTGGGTTTGATCCCTGTCTGGGGAACTAAGATCCCTCATGTTGCTGAGTAACTAAGCCCTTGAGCTGAAATTAGAGAGGCTGGGAGCTGCATATACTGAGACTGCGTGCTCTACAGCCCGTGCTCCCCAACTGGAGAAGCCTGCTCACCACAAGAGAAGCCCATGGACCACAGTGAAGAGCCTGTGTACTGCAGTGAAGACCGAGTGGAACCAAACCAAATCAATAAAACAGAGTCTATTTGGGGGGGAAGTTCCCTGGTAGCCTAGTGATTAGGATTCCAGGTCTTTGCTGCCTTGGCCCGGGTTCAGTCCCTGGTTGGGAAACTGAGATCCCACAAGGAATGAGGTGTGCCCCCCAAAAAAACATTCATTTTAAAAAATAGAAGGCCCACTGCATTGGGTTTCCTTGGTAGCTCAGATGGTAAAGAACTTGCCTGCAGTGCGGGAGACCTAGATTCAATCCCTGGGCCAGGAAGATCCCCTGGAGGAGGAAATGGCAACCCCACTCCAGTATTCTTGCCTGGCGAATCCCATGGACAAAGGAGCCTGGCGGGCTACAGTCCAAGGAGTTGCAAAGAGTAGGACACAACTGAGCAACTAACATTTTCCACTGCATCGGTGGCATTTTTAGGGATTCTAGGGCAATTTAGGACTTTTTTTCCAAGTAAAGGACAAAGCAAAGGACAAATTGTACTCCTCATTAAGAAGGAAGCAAAATACCCAGTAGTGTTAGGGGAAACGCTGACTGAAACCACTCTCCCTGACCAGGAAAAGCGGCAGCCACTTGCACAAGCTATCATACTACAGAAGGTTCTCTTCAGGAATGTGGAACTAGTAAGCTGCCACCAACTGGAAGGATTCAGGAAAGACCAAAAGGAGAAAGGAGAGGCTAGTCCTTCTGTCCATATCGCCTATCAACCTCCCAGGATTCTTTTTGCTGGAATCCATCTTGGGTGAACAAATAGGTGTGCTACCAGGAAGGACCCTGTGTCAGAGCGATTGGTCAGAGACAGCCTGGAAATTTACCACATCGTCCTAAAACCTAAGACTTTGAGCCACATGGCAGAGCAACCCTGCAGGTTCCCTTAACCTCCTGCTCTCCGCCCAGGTGTCCCTTCCCAGTAAAGTCTCCTGCTCTGTCAGCACAGGTATCTCCTCAAACAAATCATTTCCCAGTCTTAGACAAGAGCCCCTGCTTGGGCCCTGGAAGGGGACTCCCTTGCTGCAACAGTAAGACTCTGCAGGTTCTGTAAGCTGCAAAGTCTGCACTTGGGAACACTACTCTGGCCCATCTACTCATGACATAGGAGGATGGCTAGTTTGGATGGGGCTTGCTGCTGCTGCTGCTGCGTCGCTTCAGTCGTGTCTGACTCTGTGCGACCCCAGAGACGGCAGCCCACTAGGCTCCTCTGTCCCTGGGATTCTCCAGACAAGAACTGGAGTGGGTTGCCATTTCCTTCTCCAATGCATGAAAGTGAAAAATGAAAGTGATGTCGCTCAGTCGTGCCCAACTCTTAGCGACCCCGTGGACTGCAGCCTACCAGGCTCCTCCATCCATGGGATTTTCCAGGCAAGAGTACTGGAGTGGGTTGCCATTGCCTTCTCCGTGATGGGGCTTAGTAGAGGGAAATATTTCTGCGGTAGATCCAGGCTGAAGGGAGAGAAGCAGTAGTTAACTCATGGGTAGTAGTGAATGGCTTGGCTAATTGGTCATGGGGTCTGGGGTGGAAATATTGGAAGATCAGGGGAAGAAGCATGTGGGAAAGCCTGCGATGGTGAGCAAGGGGTGCAAATATCTATATCTCATGTTGTCCCCCTCCAGAGTGCATCCACGGTGTAGGAGGTGTCAGACACTCAAGGGGTCAGAACGACTCAGCTGGGTGACATGAGGTGCCTCCATCACCAGGCCTTCCAGGTCTAAGGCAGTTGTGCCCGCACAGCGTAGCCATGCTGGCTAAGATGGAGCATGCACAGGGGTTCCACCTGTGGCCTCAACTTTCCCTCTCCACTGCCATGGCTGAATATCCAACCTGCCGGCAGAGACTGTCGTGTGCTGGAGCCAGGCTGTCCTAGCAGGGAAGAGTCAACTGTTCACTTCTCAGGACTTTGCTGTGTCAGTTGACATCATGTTGGTTGCTTGAAACTGGCTATGGTGGGAGTGTTTACAACATAGAGGTCTTCAGATGCTATACAATTCAGAGTTCCCACTTGCCCAGAGATCAGGTTGTTAGTTATCAGCATACTGCTGAATAGAGGACAGAACTGAGCCCCTGATGTAGTACTACACCAATGAGCCCCTTGTTGGCAAGTTGATTACATTGGACTTTTCCATCTGAAAAGGTCGTGTCCGACTCTTTGTGATCCCACGGACTGCAGCCTGCCAGGCTCCTGTCCATGGAATTCTCCAGGCAAGAATACTGGAGGCTAAGCAATTTATCTTGACTGTAACTGACGTATACCGGAGACTTTCCAAGCCACTGCCACATGACTATAGCATCGAGCACAGGACTAAGGCATATACATTAGAGCAAAGGAGTCCTGGGCACTGTCACATAGACTAGGACCAAGAAGCCAGTAGCCTGAAGGAGTGATGGAGCAGACTTTTGAAGGTACAACCAAGTTGCTACTTGCAAGGAATACCTTACAAGAATGGGGTGCCATCTGCCAAGAGGCAATATAAACTCTAACTTAATGACCTTTATAAGGTGCTATGTTCCCAAAGGGTAGAATTACATGAGTTGAAGAATCAGGGGCAGAAGTGAGAGGCCCTGCTTAACCGCCAGTGACTCAACTTGCTGAATTTATTCATCCAAATCCTACACCTATGAGGAATGTGGGTTTAGATCCTGGTTTCCAGAAGCAGAGCTGCCAGCAGGAGACTTACCTAGAGTCTCATTAAGGTGTAAAGCTATGGTGTGTTCCTGATCACTTTGGGATCCTTATGTCCACAGATAAGCAAGAAGAGTCAACATCCTGGCAGGGGGTAACTACCTCCATATATCACAGAGAGACGGGACTTTTGTTATACAATAAAGGCAGGGAAAATGTGTTTGGCACCTAGATAATCCACAGAGGTCATCTTTTATAACCCCTTGCCCAATGTAGGCTTTATTGAGATAAAACTTATGTACATATTGGGGCTTCCCAGCTGGTGCTAGTGGTAAAGAACCTGTCTGTCAATGCAGACATAAGAGACACAGGTTTGATTCTTGGATTGGGAGGATCCCCTTGAGGAGGACATAGCAACTGACTCCAGTATTCCTGCCACGAGACTCCCATGGACAGAGGAGCCTAATAGGTTACCTTTGATTTGTCTAAGGAAGATCTAAAGCTCAAGTGAAGCCCAGTTTGTCTCTTTTCACTGCTGAGTAGACAAATCACAGTTAGCTTCTCCATTCACCAGTGGCTGGGTATGTGATCGTTTCCAGTTTTTGCCTCTTATGAACATTATGTACAAGTCTTTGTTGTTGTTGTTCAGTCACTAAGTTGTGTCTGACTTTTCCAACCTCATGGATTTCAGCACATCAAGCTTCCTTGTCGTTCACCATCTTCCAGAGTTTGCTCAAACTCATGTCCATTGAGTCAGTTGTACCATCCAACCATTTAATCCTCTGTTGACCCCCCTTCTACTCCTGCCCTCAGTCTTTCCCAGCATTGGGGTCTTTTCCAGTGAGTCAGTTCTTTGCATCAAGTGGCCAAAGTATTGGAGCTTCCGCTTCAGCATCAGCCCTTCTGATGAACATTCAGGGTTGATTTCCTTTAGGATTGCCTGGTTTGACCTCCTTGCAGTCCAAGGGACTCTCAAGAGTCTTCTCCAACACCACAGTTCGAAAGCATCAATTCTTTGGCACTCAGTTTTCTTTATGGTCCAACTCTCACATCCATATATGACTACAGGAAAAACCATAGCTTTGACTAGACAGGCCTTTGTCAGCAAAGTGATGTCTTTGCTTTTTAATACACTATCTAGATTTGTCAGTGTTTTTCTTCCAAGGAGCGAGTGTCTTTTAATTTCATACAAGTCTTTGTANTGGTCCAACTCTCACATCCATATATGACTACAGGAAAAACCATAGCTTTGACTAGACAGGCCTTTGTCAGCAAAGTGATGTCTTTGCTTTTTAATACACTATCTAGATTTGTCAGTGTTTTTCTTCCAAGGAGCGAGTGTCTTTTAATTTCATACAAGTCTTTGTATGAACGTTCTCTCTTGGGAAAATGTCTAGGAGTGGATTTTCTGGGTCATATAGTAAATCTATGCTTAACTTTATAAGGACCTCCTGTTTTCTGAAGTGCTGGGACCATTCTGCACTCCCACTAGCAGTGCAAAGGGTTTCAGTTGCTCCACATTCCTGCCAATGCTTGGTATTCTCAATATTTTCAGTTTTAATCATTCAGGTGGGTACAGTGGCATCTCATTGTTTTAATTTGCATTTCCCCAATGAGTAATGATTTTATTTACTCTTCACCAAATATATGATTCATATAAGTGACTTTTGGAGAAGGTCTTATTTGCCACTCATATATGGCTTCTCTGGTGGCTCAAACAGTAAAGAATCCACCTGCAACGAGAGAGACTTGGGTTCGATCCCTGGGTCAGGAAAATCCCCTGAAGAAGGGAATGGCAACCCATTCCAGTACTCTTGCCTGGAGAATTCTATGGACAGAGTAGCCTGGCAAGCTACAGTCCATGGGGTCACAAAGAACTGGACATGACTGAGTGACTTTCACTTTTCATTTGTTTTTTGGTGAAGTGTCTATTAGAATATTTTGCCAACTTTCCTTAGGTTGTTATCTTCCTATAAATGAGTTGTAAGAGTTCCTTACTGTTATGTATACAAGTCCTTTGATGAATATATGTCTCACAAATATTTTCTCTCAGTCTGTGTCTTGACATCTCATTTTATTTTTGGTGTCATTTGAAGAGAAAACATTTATAACTTTAACCTAATCCAATTTATTAATTTTTTCTTTTAGAGTTCATGCGATTTTGTGTAGTCAGGAAATCTGTTCCTATCTCAAAGTCCCATAGATTTTCTCCTATGTTTGTTCAATTCTTACACTTAGGTTAATGATTCTTTTACAGTTTGTTTATATATGTGTGTGTGATCTTCCCTGGTGGCTCAGATGGTAAAGAATCTGCCTGTAGTGTGGGAGACTTGGGTTGGATCCCTGGGTCAGGAAGATTCTCTGGCGAAGGAAATGGCCACCCACTTTAGTACTCTTGCCTGGAGAATTCTATAGACAGAGGAGCCTGGAGGGCTACAGTCCATGAGGTTACAAAAGGATCAGACGTGACCTAGTGACTAAACAACTATAGTTTTGTCTATACAAATGAAAGTGTTTCCTCATCTTATATTTTCTGGAATATTTTGTGTAGAACTGGCATTGTTTTTTCCTTAGATGTGAGGGAGAATTTACTAGTAAAGCGATTTATTCCCAGAGTTATTTTATGGGACAGCTTAAAAAAAAATGTCTATACTTTATTCAGAGTCGTTTGGTTTTAAAGTAACATCCATTCTCTGTTCCAGAATCTTATCTCCAATATCATGTTACATTTTGTCATCCCTTCTCCTTAGGATCTTGTTAGTTATAATAGTTTCTCAGATTTTCCTTATTTTGATGATCTTGACAGTTTTGAGAAGTACTGATCAGATATTTTGTAGAACATCCCTCACATGAAATTTATCTGGTGTTTTTCTCATGATTGGTATACTGGTTTTCTCCACTTTCTTCAATTTCAGTCTGAATTTGTCAATAAGGAGTTCATGACCTGAGCCATAGTCAGCTCCTGGTCTTGTTTTTGCTGACTGTATAGAGCTTCTCCATCTTTGGCTGCAAANCATCTAATTCCCATGAAGTGATGGGACCGGATGCCATGATCTTCATTTTCTGAATGTTGAGCTTTAAGCCAACTTTTTCACTCTCCTCTTTCACTTTCATCAAGAGGCTCTTTAGCTCCTCTTCACTTTCTGCCATAAGGGTGGTGTCATCTGCATATCTGAGGTTAGTAGTTTGTTATTCCCAGACTCCTACTTTATCCCTCCCCCTGCCCTTTGGTAACTCTAACTTTGTTTTCTATGTCTGTGGGTCTATTTCTGTGACACAAAACTACTTAAAAATTTTTTTTATTTTTTTTTTAGGGACATCCCTGGCGGTCCAAAGGCCAAGACTCTCCACTGTCAATGCAGGGGGCCCAGGTTCAACTCCTGGTCAGGGAACTAGATCCTACATATTGCAGTGAAGACTGAAGATCCTGTTTGCTGCAACTATGACCCTGCACAGCCAAAAGAATAAATAAATATTCTAAATAAAGCCCTTCTATAAATGCAATCAATGTTATTTATCTGAGGCAAATACTCCTATCTCTATGTGTAAGTAACTACTGGGCTAATGGGAAAGTTAACTGTCTTGCCTGAGGTCTTGCACAGCTAATTGTTTTCTGTTGTTGTTTTAAAAAAGATCTCCCTACTTCTTATCCTGTGTTTTATCCACATAAAAATTGTCTTCTCCTGCTGTTAAATTTTTTTAGGTGTGATAATTGTCCTGGGCTTTTAAAAAAAATCTTTACGAGATACACAGTGAAATACTTACAGATGATGAAATTGTATGATGCTTGAGAGTTGCCTCAAAATTCTACCGAGGAGAAACGTGTGGTTGAGGAAATGAAAACTGACCATAAAGTACAAACCGTTGAAGCTGGACGATGGGTACGTGGAGGTACATTGTGTATTTTTCCTCTACTATTGTATAGATTTTCTATTTTTCATAATAAACAATAAAATTAAAACTACCCTTTTTCTCTTCTGCTACACACTAATCGCTGACATCTCTCCCCACCTCCCAGTAACAGGGATCACATTTTCTGACATCTAATCTAGGTCTATAATCCAAGCACTGGGGTCACTGAAGGACAGGGGGAAGAAGAGCAAGAACAGAAAGCAAGGTAGAGAATAGCCAAGTGGCAACAAGGGCACCTGCTAAGTGACACCCATCATCTCTTGAGCCCTTGGGAATTAAGCAACAGTGGGTACATGAGGGTTTGTGACACTGTTTTCTCTAGGCAGGGTCTAAAATGCTGGGCCTTCCCCAGGGGTGGTTGAGCACAGGTTGGGACTTAGCCTGTGCTTTGGGAACATTTCTGCTCTCCCTAAGATCATCACCAGTGGTCCCACGTTGCAAAACCCAGTGGACTCTGTTCACAGCTTCTTGGAAGCACTAAACATTGTTGCCCATTTCCTCCTTTTGGAAACACGCTCTTGCCCAGGCTGCCAGGCCCCTGCGCTCTCCTGGTTCTCCTCCGTCCATCCCAGCTTTGTCTTCTCATTCTCCTCTGCTTGCTGTCTGCCCAGCTCCTCACTGTGGACCTTCCCCTGGCCCTCCTCCTCACTCTCACAGTGTCCCGAGGTTGCTCAGTTGTTCCTCCATTTCACTTACCCACCAGGGGCCCACAGCGCCAAGATCTATGTCTCTAAGCAGAGCTCCCTCTCCAACTGCTGACCAGACCATCTTGCCTGGGTGTCACACTGTTGTAGAAACCAGTATTGGAGAAACCAAGCACCACACTTGGAGAGTTGGAGAACTCAGGTTTATTATGCCTGTGGGCCTAATTAAGCCAGGAACTTCCCAGGAAGTTCCCCAGTAGGCTCTTGAAGAAAGGCCAGCTCTGCATTCACCTTGGGACTCCAAAACTTGTTGAGACTGCATTGCTAAGCTTTCTCTGAAGTTGCTCACCTCCTAAGAACCCAGGGCTATGGTTTTTCCAGTAGTCATGTATGGATGTGAGAGTTAGACTATAAAGAAAGCTGAGCCCCAAAGAACTGATACTTTTGAACTGTGGTGTTGGAGAAGACTCTTGAGAGTCCCTTGGACTGGAAGGAGATCCATCCTAAAGCAGATCAGTCCTGGGTGTTCATTGGAAGGACTGATCTTGAAGCNGTCATGTATGGATGTGAGAGTTAGACTATAAAGAAAGCTGAGCCCCAAAGAACTGATACTTTTGAACTGTGGTGTTGGAGAAGACTCTTGAGAGTCCCTTGGACTGGAAGGAGATCCATCCTAAAGCAGATCAGTCCTGGGTGTTCATTGGAAGGACTGATCTTGAAGCCGAAACTCCAATACTTTGGCCACCTGATGCAAAGAGCTGACTCATTTGGAAAGACCCTGATGCTGGGAAAGATTGAGGATAGGAGGAGAAGGGGACGACAGAGGATGAGATGGTTGGATGGCATCACCGACTCAATGTACATGGGTTTGGGTGGACTCTAGGAGTTGGTGATGGACAGGGAGGCTTGGTGTGCTGTGGTTCATGGGGTCGCAAAGAGTTAGACATGACTGAGTGACTGAACTGAACTGAACATGAATGCAAAGCCCCTGTCAGTTTGCTCCTTCAGCCTAAAAGCCCAGACTAGATCATCCCCAACCTTCAGAATCCACTTATGGACAGACCAGAACCTAGGAAAGCTTGAAACCCACATGACCAATAGAGATGAGTGCAATTGTGAGGGCCCTGGGAACATGCGGGAGAGTTTTCCTTCCCATCGGGGAAGAGCGAGGAGCCCAGTGACTATGCCACAGCTGTACCTCTTAGACTGGGTATCAGTGCCTCTGACACCCAGTGCCTCTGGCACACAAGGCCATGGGACAAACATGATCCATGCCCAGGGTTCCCACTCACTCTCCTCTGCCGTCATGAAACTTCAGTGGAAGAATTCAGACTCAATTCCCAACATGTCAGGACTTCTCTGGTGGTCCAGTGGTTAAGAATCCACCTACCAATGCAGGAGACACTGGTTCAGTTCCTGATCCAGGAACTAAGATTCCGCAAGCTGCAGGGCAACCGAGCCCGTGTGCCACCACTACCGAAACTGGCGAGCCCTAGAGTCTGCGCTCCACAACAGGAAGCCACTGCAATGAGAAGCCTGAGCTCTGCACCTGGAGAGTAACCCCTGCTCCCTGCAGCTACAGAAAGCCCACATGCAGCAACGAAGACCCAGCACAGCCAAAATAATGAAGTAGTTTTTTAAAATTCCCAACACCTCTCCAGAATTGCCTGGGGAAGTAATGACTGCCTTCTGTATTCATTTATTCTTAAGAATCTACAAGCCAAGCACAGAATTAAGTATGTATTGCAAATAGAGGCTGAGGTCCTGAAATAAGCTTGAATGTAAGTTCCCTAGGCTCCCCTGCTACTAAAGGCTGATGGAAGGACATCATGACAAAGTTTAAGCTTCGTAGAGTGCTCCGTGGAGACCCTGGGAGACAAGGGGCTATGTGAGGACCAACAGCCACCATACCTGAATTTCAATTCTTTACAAGTATTCCCCTAAAAAAATAAGTAAATAAATAAATAATTTTTAAAAAAGAGAAGTATTCCCCTCCAGATATTTCAACACTGAATGCAAAGTAGATGTGATCCCCAACTTGAGGCTTGGAAAGGGTAAACAAGTAGACCCGTGTCATGCAGAAAAGTGATACAGTTGGCTTTAGAAGCTGCTCCCATCTGATCCTAGAGCTCATGTGTCTTTCTTCCCAGCCTCAAACCCTCAAAAAAACACTCTTAGTGACAACCCTGGCACTCAGAAATCTTAGGCAAAAAAGGGCTTCTCTCTGGGGTGAGGATGGGACAGGGGATGGCGAGTGACTGGTCACTGAATACAGGGTTTCCTTTAGGGCCGATGAAGATCTTTCAGCACTTGGCAGGGTGATGGGTGCACAACATCATAAATAGACTAAATGCATTTACAAGTGTACACTGAATTTTATAAAGTGGTTAATTCCATGTTACACAAATTCTGCCTCAGTTCAAAAGAGAAATAAAGAAGGGACTACTTGGCAATTCAGTGGTTAAGACTGTGCTCCCAAAGCAAGGGGTACAGGTTCAATCCCTGGTTGGGAAATGATGATCCTGCATGCCACAGGTGTAGCCCAAAAACAGAAATAAAATAAAAGGGCTTCTCCTTTAACAGACCAGGCACTGTGGCTCCTCTCCCTCCCCGATTTGTCAAGCCACTGATATTTCCGCAGGTCACAAAAAACGCTCTGTTCATTTTTTGTCGGCCTTTTCCCTCTCCATTCTTCAGGGTGGCCAGTTTCTATTGCTACATCTTCATAGATTTAGATTTTGTAGTTTTCATCTCGTGGAGTTTATTCACTGATTCAGTAGTGACAGAAATAATGAAATTAGCAGATAAGGATATTTTATTTTATTTATTTATTTATTTTTTATTTTTGTTCTTTATAAATTCTTTTTTTTTATTTTTAAAATTTTTATCTTTATTTTTTTTTCATCTCAGGTGTACATGAGTTCCCAATCTTGAACCACTCCCCCCACCTCCCACTCCACATCAACTCTCTGGATCATCCCCGTGCACCAGTCCCAAGCATCCTGTATCCTGATCCAAATATAGACCGACGATTCATTTCCCATACAACAGCACACATGTTTCAGTGCCATTCTCCCGAATCTTCCCACCCTCTCCCTCTCCCTCAAAGTCCAAAAGTCCATTCCATGCATCTGTGTCTCTTTTGCTGTCTCGTATACAGGGTTATCATCACCATGTTTCTAGATTCCATATATATGAGTTAGTATACTGTATTGGTGCTTTTCTTTCTGGCTTACTTCACTCTGTATAATTGGCTCCAGTTTCATCCATAGATAAGGATATTTTAAAAAAGAAAAATGAAATACATCTGTTCCACAGGTTCAAGAAGCTAGAGGGAAACAGGAGCAAGAAGAGGAGAGAAATGAAAGACAGTTCTTAAAAAGACCCAAAATAAACTCTGCGAGACGAAAACTACAATATCTAAATCGCAAACTACACTGGGTGGGATAACAGCCAATGAGAGGCTGCAGAAGAGATCAGTGAAGCTGAAGACATACAATAGAAACTGTCCACAGTGAAGAATGGAGAGGAGAAAGGCCGACAAAAAATGAGCAGAGCGTTTTTTTGTGATCTGCGGAAATATCCAGCACTCTCACATAAGTGTGAGTCAAGCCGCACTAGGAGAAAAGGGAGAGGGGAAGACAGGAAAAGCCGCTAAGAAATACTCAGGCCACTTTCCTGATGAAAACCATTCCATCACTTTCCAGGTGCCTTAAAATACTGCCCATGTTCCTTACATTGACCTACAAGGTTCTTCCCACCTCGCCCTGTTACTGCTTCAATGTCAGCGGCCCCACTCCTCCATCCGTCTCCTTCCAGCTTCACTGGACTTCTCAGCTCTGCAGACCTCCTCCCAGTCTGGGTCTTCTTGCCTGCCCTTCCCTCTAGCTGGAAGGCTTTCCCCTCTTGCTGGTTGATTCCCACTCTTCTTTTGATCTCAGATAATTATCACATCCTCAGAGAGGCCCTCCCTGACTTCCCAACCAGGCGTGGTCCTCTCAGCTCCCTTAGTTAGCAGCCACGCTTCTGGGCAGTGTTTGGGACAGTTGAGATGAAGAAATTATGACTCTATTATCTTCTTCCTTACAGTATTGCTTATCACCACAACCCCAGGGCTTAGCCTCATGCCCAAGCTTGCTCTTAAACCACCTCTGTTGTGACAATCAGTTTCCGGGTTTTATTTCTGTCTCCGCAGCATAGAACGGCTGTCTCAACTTTGTCCTTGGTTGACTCTAATATCTACTGTCAAATACCCATCTTGGCCATGAGCAAAATGGCCCAGGAGTGCCCTTGGAGTGCCCAGAGATGTCCCTTTGTGTTAATTAGGGTTCTGCAGAGAAACAGAACATATATAAATATACATGGAGAGAGAGAGACAGAAAGAGAGATTATTTTAAGGAATTAGCTCTCATGATAACAGAAACTGGCAACTCCAAAATCTGCCCAGTGGGCAATCTGCAGATCCAGAGAAGAGCCAAAGTTACAGGTCAGGTCTAAAGTCCATCTATTGGGGAGAATCCCCTCTTGCTTGAGGAAAGTCAGTCTTTGGTCTTGCTGATTGCATGAGGGCCATCCACATTATGGAGGGTAAGTAATCTGCTTTTCTCAAAGTTCACTAATGTATTTATTAATATTTATTGTTTATTTTGGCTTCCCTGTCTCTTTGTTGCTACCTTCGGGCTTTTTCTAGTTCTGGTGAACTGTTCTGCCATGTCCCCTGCATTGGCAGGCAAATTTTTAACCACTGGATCACAAAGGAAGTCCAAAGCCCACTAATTTAAAGGTCAATCTCGGGACTGTCCTAGTGGTCCAGTGGCTAAGACTGAACTCCCAAATCAGGGGACCTGGATTCAATCCCTGGTCAGGGAACTAAATCTTATATGCTGCAACTAAGCGTTCACATGCCGCAACCAAGACCTGGCACAGACAAATAAATAAATAAATACTTTTTCAAAATAAATAAATAAATATCAATCGCATCCAAAAAGGAGAAGGCAATGGGCAATGGCACCCACTCCAGTACTCTTGCCTGCAAAATCCCATGGATGGAGCAGCCTGGTAGGCTGTAGTCCATGGGGTTGCTGAGAGCCAGACACGACTGAGCCACTTTACTTTCACTTTCCCTTTCATGCATTGGAGAAGGAAATGGCAACCCACTCCAGTGTTCTTGCCTGGAGGATCCCAGGGATGGGGGAGCCTGGTGGGCTGCCTTCTATGGGGTCGCACAGAGTCAGACATGACTGAAGCAACTTAGCAGCAGTAGCAGTATCCAAAAAATACCCTCACAAAAACATTTCAGATGTTTTTGACCAAATATTCAGGCATTGCGGCACTACCAAGTTGACACATAAACTCAACTGTCACACCATCTGAGAACCCCTCAGATAAACTCTTTGTGAAGTCCTCTCCCATCCCTACAAGTAGAAGTGAGGGGCTGATCTAATCACTTCTGTGCTCTCCACCAAGGGCAGATGTACATGGTGATAAATGTTTCCTCTTCCTCTCTTACTTCTTTCTCTGTTGGCCTGTCTTTCCCCCTCTAAGAATGTCCCAGCCCCCAGTGAACGACCAACTTCGGCTTTCTGTGTAGGAATGGTTTCCTTTCTCTCCCATGCTGCTGGTCTTCATCCTTGGCCAAGGTCTTACATCTATCAAGGAAGGCAAGTTTGGTTATCATACATAGCAGTCAGTGGGCATTTCCTCTTTGCCCACAAAGCCTCTCTCCTGATTGGTCCATCTATGTACCTCGATGGGACTTGTCGATTTCATGGGATGCCTTAGGATGAGTGAGTAGATGAGGAGCCAGCATCTGGGTTGTGTGAAACCTTAAACGGCAGAATGGAGAGGCCTCTCCTCTGGAGCACCAACACTCCCTTTAGCTATAGTTCGTTCAGTTTCTTTGGAGAATATGCTTTTTGGCTAGGTCTAAATGGCTGGCTCTCTACTGGCGCAGGAGTGAGAATGGAAGAACAGGGTATGGGAGCGGGGGCAGCTGATGGGTACGGTTGCTCAACAGACGGGACTTTCATTATTCCCTGACAGCCTTTCCATCTCGCTTCCACTCTCTGTTGGAGGTACCCTACTTCCTGGCATTCTGTTCAGTGGGGTGGCTGTATCTGCCAGGGCTTATTCTTGGCTGTGGTTTCTTACACTCCCTCCGTCAAGACATTTCTACCCAGTTTACATCTTCCAGAAATGCACTGAAATCCACCGTCCACTGATGGCCCATGCTGTTCTCCTCAATGTTATGAGTTTAGTTCTGTTTCTTTTTTTTAATTTAATTTTATTATTGGAGTATACTTCTTTTACAACGTTATGTTAGTTTCAGCTATNGTACACCCTTGTGTAAGTGAAAGCTGTGAATGTACTTTTTTTCCTTCTCTCTCTCTTTTTTTTTTTTTTTTGGCTAAGTCACATGGTTTATGGGATGTTAGTCCCCCGACCAGGAATCAAGCCTGGGCCCCGACAGTGAAAGTGCCAAGCTCTAACCACTGGACTACCAGGGAATTCCCTGTGAGTGCATTTTCTGATCAACAGAGCAATAGATGTCTGTATAGATGTCACGCATTATATGAGGTGTCATACATAACTCACTTTGCATGGAACCCTCTGAAGGAGGTGTTAAGAGTCTCCTTCCCGGGCTGCCCAGTGGTTAAGGCTCCCTGCTTCTGCTGTAGGGGGCACAAGTTTGATCCCTGGGTGGGAAGCTAAGATGCCACATGGCATGTGGTGAAGCCCAGGGGAAAAAAAACTCCATCTTATAGATGAGGTCATTGGGGTGTAGTAAGGTAACTAATATGCAAAAATGCTTGCTATTGCCATTTATTCAATAAATATGCATGAAGGGCCTTCTTCGGGTGTGCTGTTTTAGGTGCAGGGGATACAGGAGTAAACAAGAGAATATCCTAGAGCTACGTATAGATGGACAAGAAACGGATCAACAAATAAATATATGCCTGGCCAGGTGGTAACTGTGCTACGGGAAAGAATGAAGCTGGAAAGGAAGGGAAAGTTGGGAGTTGAAGTGGGGTACTTTTTTTTTTTTTTTGCTACATTATGAAGCATGCAGAACCCTAGTTCCTTGAGCAGGCATTGAATTTGTGACTCCTGCAGTGCAAGCATGGAGTCTTAACCACGGGACTGCCAGGGAAGTCTCAGGGGGTACTCCTGTATTCTGGGTGGGAAGATCTTCTGGAGAAGGAGACATCTGAGACCTGAAGGAGGAGAGTCTGATCTTGGACAACGGATAACTGAAAGATGAGACTTCTTTTGAGAAGGGAATCAGCTCTAATTAGGCTTCCCAGGAAGCTCAGTGGTAAAGAATCTACCTGCCAATGCAGGAGATGCAAGAGATGTAAGGTCTGATCCCTGGGTCTGGAAAATCCCCTGGAGTAGGAAATGGCAACCCACTCCAGTATTCTTGCCTGGAAAATTCCATAGACAGAGGAGCCTGGGCGGGCGGAGGGGGGGGGGGGCGGAGGTACAGTCTATGGGG